>JAWNZC010000372.1:575000-807500 GCA_035771165.1 Paragorgia papillata | reverse complement strand
GACCATCCTAAAATTGATACTCTTTCAAATAGGTCATTATGCAGTTGTGATGTCATAAGTATGATATTTGCATATCAAACAAACAAACATGAATAACTCACGAATGAAGCAAGGAAACGAAATTCTACGGAAGATGTTACTTTCTCATTTTAAATGTTCTTTCAAATGCAATCTTAAAAAACTGGGGGGAAATTTCGTTGCATAAGCAGTTAACGAAACAAAAACGAATCTGTCAAAGTGATAAAAACCCTGATCTAAATAAAACCAAAGAATTATATAATCTTTCGTAACTATACCATAATACAGAGCTCGATAAAACAATTTGGAATGTAAAATAACTGGACAAAACCCGAAAAGAGCATATGAAACGAAAATTAAGTTTGTCTTATTTGAAAGAACATTTAAAATGGTAGAGTAACGTATTTTGCAGCTTTCGTTTCCTTGCTTCCGTTAAAATGGTAGAGTAACGTATTTTCTTTAAAATGGTAGAGTAACGTATTTTGCAGCTTTTCTTTTCCTTGCTTCGTTGTTGAGATATTTTAGTTTGTTTGATATGGAAATTAAACATTTGACGTCACACGTGCATAATGAATTATCGAAAAAGTTATATATCTATGCTATTATCAAATATAATCACTTGAAAATATACATATTTAGTGTTGTGGGCGAAACACATCCACATGCTTCATTCAAATTAATTTGGCTTAATAATAGCAAATATATCTAACCTTCTCCGATAACTCATTATGCACCTACGACGTCAAATGTTTAATTTGCATATAAAACAAACTAAAAAATCTCAACAACGAAGCAAGGAAACGAAAAACTGCAGAAGATGTTACTCTATAATTTTAAGTGTTCTTTCAAATAAGACAAACTTAATTTTCGTTTCATAGCACTTTAACAGCATTGAATAAAGGGCTGTTCATATAAGGCGAGCTAGCCCAGTTTCTGGGATGATTTTATGTCACGAAAATCTTATTACGACTATTTTAGAAATGCAGAATGATAAAACAAAGCAAAATTGGATTTGTTTTTCTGTAAGTATAACACACAGGGTATTTTAGTTCTTTTTCACGGTCATGAAAATATTTTCGTGACTTAAAATCAGCCCGGTAACCGGACTAGCCCGCCAACCTAATATGAAGAGACCCTAATATTTAAAACAACCACAAGCAATAGACGAATTTCAGGGTATCGCGCGCGCATCATCTTGGAATGGAATTGGCGGGCTCTTGGCGGGCTCCCCACAAATTAAGCAATGGCAAACAGACTTGCTAGCGAGCCAACAACAGCAGAATAATGGTGTTAAATATCCAGAAACTGCATCTATACTTTGTTGATTTTAAACAGTATGTCTACTTTGAGTGGAGCTTGCCAGTTTTTTTGAAAAATAATGCGCGCGCAACACCCTGAAACTCGCCTATTGGTAAGGTAATTCCAAATTGCGTTGAATAATCCATTCTAGTTCTATCCCAAAGGGAAACTGGCAAGAACAAATTAAGGTGATGCCAAAGCTCATTGGATCAATTACATTGAAGTTCCAGCATTGCACCCGGGGTAACCCGAGTATCAGGCCCTTCTTTTTCTTCCGGGGACTGGGCAGGAGAGACTGATAGTCAACACCGCTGCCAAACGTTTTGCGCCTGCGCGACATCCGAGCTCGTACCTCAAAATAGAGCTGGAAAACACCGAAATAAAAAGCGGGTTAGCTCGGTTCATGTAATCGCCACACACTTATTTCATCTCTAGTTTCAATCACGCGAACGTAAATCCGCTATCCCATGTTTCCCGTTTACGTGAATCTTAATTCGTACACCAAACGGCAAGCGAAGGTAAAGTTCTTATTTAAAACGGTCACTTTGAGAAAAAGACTTCTCGCGTTAAACTATAACATAAAATCACCATCATGACGAAGAAATAAAAAAACGTAAAGTGGCCAGTAGAAACTATACTAACAAAACCAATTCCGCCGTTTGCCGGAGCTCTCAAACGCGAAGCTTGAACTCTCTCTAATCGCACGCGACACAGTTTATATTTCTTAATTAAAACATTGACTAATAAAGAAATAAAAATATCAACGTTTTATCAAAATTTTAAGACACCAGTGGCTTAAGTTTTTTCTGAGTTAAAATTATCTTATCCAACCCTTCTTACGACTCTTAATTTCTGATGTATGTGCCGTAGTTTCTCAAGTATTCATCATGTACACTTAGAATTTGATAATAAAGTTAAAATATTCACGTCAGATCTTTATGGGCATTCACAATGACTCGCATTTGTTAATGCCCATAAACATCGACCACCCCCCCCCCCCTCCAACGCACATTTTTGAAACTACTATAGTTATTTTAAAATTCTATGAAACCAGGCGTTATTTTATCAATAATTTGCCCCCATTATCAATAATTTTCAACTTGTTGTGAAACTGATCAATTTCAACAAAACTAAAATCAAACTAGTAAAACTAAAATCGCCATCAAAACAACTTTTACGGTTCTTTTTTCAAAATGAAAGTCCTACTTGTCACAATGAGCGAAAAGCGAAAAGTCTCATTTCGTTCACGAATCTTTCTACTAAATAATGTAAAGATAATAAATGAACCTGTTCTCTTTACCTGAAGGTGTGGTGCTTGGCGCTGGAGTTCCACCTTCAGTTTCTGCCACATTGAGAACTAAACTTTTCTGTATTGAACCAGCGGCATTACTGGCAAAACAGGTATATGTTCCAATATTATCAGAGTCTGCATTTTTAATTATTAGTACTCCTGTAGTAGTTGAGGTGTCAATGTTCGTTCCATTAAACATAATTCGGTATGTTGACTTGGGATAACCATCAGTGGCGACGCATGTTAGCTTAACATTGTCACCAACTTTGGCAATGTCGTTGGTGGCGTTGCTGGTGAACGATATCATAGTTGGTTTGTCTAAAAGAATAAAAATGATTATAGCTACTAATTGGCTCTACTACTAGCAAGCTATCAGCTCACTGTACTACAGATAAAACAAGCTGTTAATTCTAAAATGAGCTGCGTATTGAGCTCTCTACCACAGGAAACTAACAATCACCAAGTAACACTAACAGAATAGGAAACTTACCAATTTAACAAGAAAAAAACTAAATCTTTGAAACGTTGCATGGTGGGTATCCAATTTTTCGTGGATACGCCATGTAAATTATTTAATCGCTACCCTTTCGTCCCGCTAAACGAAGCGGAATTTTTCGCGCGGAGCGGATATTTTCTTTGTCTTGTGATTTCTCGGGTGGAACTAATTAGAAAAGACCGAAAATTCCGCTCCGCGCGAAAAATTACGCCTAGTGGAAAACCGGCTTAATACTCGAGACTTCATCAGAGCATATAAGAACAAGGATCTTGGGTGAAGGAAAATCGAGTGTAGAATATATACATTTTAAGACCAAACCGGGACCAGTTGCGAAAAATGCAACTACACAGGCCTTCCGGCAGGAAATTAACCCACGACCTTGCGATTCTAGTGCAATGCTCTGACCACTGAGCCACAAGGCGTGTTGCTCTAAATTCCAAACTGAGAAATTTAAATCAACGTTGGAGAAATCAAGCATTCCCTTGAGAAAGCCAACAGGACAAATTGGAAAGAAGAGTCACTTATTACAAGTGACAATTACTTGCGCGAATATTTGTCGTAGCCAACATTCACTTATATGCTCTGATGAAGTCTCGAGTATTAGCGGGGCAAAAGCTTAGCGGTTAAATAATTTTCATTGTGTATCCACAAACAATTTAAATTATATATGAATAAAACTACTAAAAAGGGATTTAAAAAACCTGACTAAATTGCCGAATTGACAATAATGTCTTTTTATACCAAATAGATGCCGTAAACATGCGTGTTTATTAATCTAGTAACCAGTAAAATTGATTTTCTAAAGAAATAATGCATTATGAATGAAACTATGTCATTCGCATGCTATATAAAGACCGTAAATCGACAGTAAAGTGTAATTTTTCCGAACGTTTTTGTCTTTTGTTAGCTTTCTAAATACTAAATGTTCACAATGCATGTTACAAAAAAATTATTGAATATAACCTTTTCACTTTCTTCAGCAGTTTAAGTAATAACGGGAATGAATCGCTTGAAAAGAACCGAACGTCCGTCACCCATATTTTCGCTATGTGCAATTACTTTTAGTTAGCAAGGTTTTTCTTTGACTTTGAGATTATTAAAACTGACGTGGAGTTTAAAATGTATTTGAGAGCTCTTAGAGTTTAAAAAAGCGTTGAAAAGATCGTATATGAGGATCAATAGTTTTTCTTTGTTTTAAATGTTATAAATGTTTTCGCTATATAATAAAACAATTATCCCATTCGCTCTCGTGGTAAACCAGGGTAGCTCACAAGGCTTACACATGTAACCAAAATTAGGCAAAAATATTTGCATAAAATAAAAATAATTAACGCAATCAAGCATTTGTTCTACACGGAGAATCTTGTGGTCAGATTTCTATTTATTTCTCAACCGAAATTGAATGGATTGGTACTTGGTCTATCATCAATCTTTCCACAAACTTTCACAAAAAACTGTGCAGTAGTTTGTAAGATATCATGGCAACAGACAGACAGACGGAGGTAGCAAACTGAAATAACTCAACGTCGACGAAGCAAGGAAACGAAAAACTGCAAAAGATGTCATTTTTTAATTAAAAAATGTTAATCTGAGAGTAATCTCTTGCTCTGTACATCTAATCCAATCATGTTTTACTTGACCCACAACATCCGTGCGTAACTCAATTGCTATAAGAAAGGATTGATGTCAAATGGTGGAATAAGTGTACTCACAAAGAACAGTAACGTCAACTTGTTTTTCTTCCTCTTTATTACCACTATGTACACGACACACATATGTCCCATTGTTGAGTTTGCTAATGTTACGCAATTTCAAAATGTTATCCACAGTAGTCAACTTATTATTATCCCTTAACCACATTACACTAGGAGGAGGACTGCCATCGTTTCCAGAACAGTTACAGGAAAAATTCGTTCCCTCCTCAATAGACACAGAAGTATTACAGGTAACGTCAGCAACTGGTTTATCTGAAACAAAAGAATCATTTAAGAATTAGTCACTGAGGGAATCATATAAACAACAATTATTTATTTACTAGAAATATAGAATTTTTGTAAATATCCATCCTGATACGAAAACGTTAATTGCAACCACCTTGCGCTTTGGGCCTGGAAGTAGCCACTCCCGTCGGAAAGATCAAAATATAGTTTTAATTATAGTAGAATATTTGACATTGGAAAAATTTGTTTAAATATAATTTTATAAAGAAAAAGGTAATTACGTTTTAGGGAAAACATTATAGCGCTCCGTCCGTTTATTGCATATACCAAAATCTACACATATTCGAAAGATGATATAACTGGCTACAAGACTGCAACAAAACATTTAGTTATTTTATGAACGCAAACAAAAAATAGCGCGTCTGTTAATTAAAGTTCTCATTCCAATTCGAACTATTAAACAACTATTTACTATAATGAATTTACTGAAAATTGGCAGTTTGGTAGATAAATATCACAGCAAAAAAAGTTTGTCTGGGTTTGGGTTTGTAAAAATTTCAAATACTTTTAGAGTCATCGAATTTTTACTATTACAGCTAAACACAATCTCACAGGAGGTTGAATGGGCTTGCATGTAAGGGCGTAAAACAATAAATATTTAAAATTTTACAATTCCCAGACACAAGTTTGTCACCAGAATATTAATTTACTCGAATATCAATTTTTAGATGATTCTGATAAATTAAATTCGTGTTCGCTTATAGCTTTTAAAATTTCTTACTTTAGCTCAAAACATTTCTTTGAGAAAAAGTCGTATGAAAGAAACCTCTTGTCATTTATTCGCTTATTCACACAAAGTAAATAATGCGCTTTTCCCTTGTTTAGAATTTAAAAAAACATGATTTCCTTTCCAGAATCTGAAAGCCCTCATAAAATGCTTCACTTTCAGCGAATAAAAAAATCAAAAAAATTATGGTTTGAAGGTCTACAGTAACCTTAAGGACAACATTCCGAAAAAACAAAATTGAGATAAATAAAATTGCCCGTCGCATCCAGGGTTTGAACTCGACCACGGTCGCATGCCAACCGACAATGTTACCACCAGGCTACTGGTGTAAAAATTTCAGCAGATGTAAAAATGTCAACCAAATATTTGGGTTATCTTTTATAGTTCTTTATATGTTTATATAGTTCTTATACGTTTAAAGTACTTTAAGGACACACAAAATAAAAAACAAAATTAACAGTGATTGCATATAAACTGGGAAACTCGAACAGTGTTGATACTAAATGCTCGTGATTACGAGAGCGGCTGCTCTATATTTTTACCGTAAGCTTAAATTTTTCGGCCTTTATCTTTGTCGGTTTTCTTTCGGTATTGCTTTTTCCTCTTTTCGAGTTTCGGTTTGACGGGTTTTCTTCTACTCAAGATGTTGTTCTGCTTTAACGTTGATATGTTTCTGTACTTTTGAAAGGGATAAACGTATCCCCCAAAACTCCTTTCTCAATCTTTTTGTCAAGATTCAAGAATATATTATGTTGTTAGTTCAAATCTTTTTGTCAAGAACTATATTGTTCCCAGTGCCCTACAATAATAACCCCGCATGGTCTGTCCACATATATATACAAATAAATATTCAGATCACAGGAATTTGTTCGATATCAAGCTTGTCCACGCGCGTAAAATGACTCAACGCGTGTCGAGATTAGCACGCTCACCGGGCTCTGGGCCTTAGGCCCTACGCCCAGGCTCGGGGATTATTCTACTCTACACTACAGTATTATTGACTTCTGGAGATGTTTCTACTCTATTATTCTACTTTATATTATTATTCCATTCTACTATTTTTAACTTCTGGTGATGTTTCCACTTTATTCTATTATTTCACTCTATACTATTATTGACTTCTGGTGTTCTGTTATTCCACTCTATACTATTATTTCACTCTACACTATTATTGACTTCTGGTGATGTTTCCACTCTATACTATTATTCCTCTACTTCTGGTGTTGCTTCCACTCTATTCTATTATCTCACTCTATACTATTATTGACTTCTGGTGATGTATCCACTCTATTTTAGTATCTCACTCTATACTATTATTGACTTCTGGCGGTGTTTCCACTCTATTCTATTATTCTACTCTATATTATTATTGACTTCTCGTGATGTTTCCACTTTATACTATATTATTCCACTCTATGCTATTATTGACTTCTGTAGATGTTTCCACTCTATTCTATTATTCCACTCTACACTATTATTGACTTCTGGTGATGTTTCCACTCTATTCTATCAACTCACTCTATACTATTATTGACTTCTGGTGATGTATCCACTCTATTCTAGTATCTCACTCTATGCTATTATTGACTTCTGGCGATGTTTCCACTCTATTCTATTATTCCACTCTTATACTATTATTGACTTGTCGTGATGTTTCCACTCTATTCTATTATTCCACTCTATACTATTATTGACTTCTGGTGATGTTTCCACTCTATACTATTATTCTACTCTATACTACTATTCCACTCCATACTATTTTTTACTTCCGGTGATGTTTCCACTCTATGCTATTATTTCACACTATATTATTTTTGCACTCCATACTATTATTCCACTCTATATTATTATTCCACTCTACACTATTATTCCACTCTATACTATACTATTATTTCACTCTATACTATTACTCCACTCTATATTATTATTCCACTCTATACTATTATTCCACTCTATATTATTATTCCACTCTATACTATTATTCCACTCTATTATTATTCCACTATATACTATTACTCCACTCTATATTATTATTCCACTCTACACTATTATTGAATTCTGGTGATGTTTCCACTCTATTCTATTATAATTTCACTCGATACTATTATAGACTTCTGGTGATATTTGCACTCTATACTATATTATTCCACTCTATACTATTATTGACTTCTGGTGACGTTTCCACTCTATTCTATTATAATTCCACTCTATATTTCCATAATTCTACTGTATTATGTATAGGTTAAGAACATCACCCAAAGTTTATTAGCGATATATAATCTATATCGCTAATAAATTAAGGGTGAGGTTCTTATGTTATTTATAACATGATCAAAGAGGTTTTCTAAATAATTCAATAGGAAAACAACTTGTGACGAGGTTCTATTCTTATTGCGAGGTTTATATAAGGTTGGGCGGTTTATAACCTGTATATAAACCGCGGTACATCAAAGAAAACAGACTTGATCGTTTTATAATGATTGCTGCAGATTCTGCTCTATATTATTATTCCACTCTATTCTATTATTCCACTCCACTCTATACTATTATTCCACTCTATACTATATTATTCCACTCTATACTACTATTATTCACTATATACTATTATTGCACTCGATACTATTATTCCACTATATATTTTAATTTCACTCGATACTATTATTCCACTCTATATTATAATTCCACTCTATACTATAATTCCACCCTATACTATTATTCCACTCTATACTATTATTTCACTATTATTGCACTTTATACTATTATTCCACTCGATACTTTTATTCCACTCTATATTATAATTCCACTCTATGCCACTTTATACTATTATTCCACTCTTTACTATTATTCCACTCGATACTTTTATTCCACTCTATATTATAATTCCACTCTATTCCACTTTATACTATTATTCCACTCTATACTATTATTCCACGTTATACTATTATTCCACTCTATACTATTAGTCCACTTTATACTATTATTCCACTCTATACTATTATTCCACTCTATACTAATATTCCACTCTATACTATTATTCCACTTTATACTATTATTCCACTCTATACTAGTATTCCACTCTATACTATTATTCCACTCTATACTACAATTCCACTCTATACTATAATTCCACTCTATACTATTATTTTGCCCTGATTATTCGGAATGTAAGAACACATACCACTTTTATATAACTAAACAAAAATACTTACCAAAAACAGTAATGTCAACTCGTTGTTCGTCAGTTATAGGTCCACTTTGCACTCGACAGGTGTATGTCCCATTATCGTTCTTACTAACGTTTTTTATGTCCAGTAGCGCATTCACATATCCCTCTGTTATAGGTGTTGAATTGTTATCTTTAAGCCAATATGCAGTAACAGGGGGATTGCCATTCACTCCAGAACAAATACATGAAACGTTTTCACCTGCTGTGATATTCACAGGAGTAGTACAGCTAATGTTAGCAACTGGCCGAACAAAAAAAAGAGAAAAAGTACTGAATTACTGCATAATTTGTTTCACTCTGCAAATTGATTGCTTTGAACTGATGAAGCACTATAGTAAAACGCAATAGGCGAGTTTCTGGGTGTTCGATGTTTCCACTCTATTCTATTATTTCACTCTACACTATTGTTGACTTCTGGTGATGTTTCCACTCTATTCTATTATTCCACTCTTATACTATTATTGACTTCTGGTGATGTTTCCACTCTATTCTATTATTCCACTCTTATACTATTATTGAGTTCTCGTGATGTTTCCACTCTATTCTATTATTTCACTGTGCTATTATTGACTTCTGGTGATGTTTCCACTCTATTCTATTGTTTCACTCTACACTATTATTGACTTCTGTCGATGTTTCCACTCTATTCTATTGTTCCACTCTTATACTGTTATTGACTTCTGGTGATGTTTCCACTCCATTCTATTATTTCACTCTACACTATTCCACTTTATACTACTAGAAATACATGAACGCAACAGCCCCTCGCCCGTTTATATGAATTTTTGTAACCCACCCGGCCCCAATTCTGTTTTTTTGTTGTGTTAATAACACACCGCACACACACGTTTTTGAAACCTGTTATCAACTGTTTCAGTATATAAATTCCAAAGCAGATCCTTCAAGAAAAACTTAAACTCCGCTCTGGTTGTAAAATTATTCTGTTTTATATATCAAGGTTTTCAAAGTGATTTTCTTAGTGCGTAATAGTAAAATTAACAGCCTGAAAAATTTTAAAAACAAATGGAATAACCAACCAGTATACTCGCCAACTCGGATTTCCGGGATGAACTAACGAGCAAAGTTTCACTTGAAAATATACTAAAACACCCCGGAAATTAATTAGCAAAGTTCATCTGTAGTCATGTATTGACACACAGAAAGAGCACGCAAAATCAATATAAAAAAACAAAACAAAAAAACACATCGACTGTTGACCCAAATGACAAAGTTTCAATCAAAAATAAATAATAGTGGCCAAGAAAAGACACAATGCCACGTCCTAGCGTTAAAAGACAACTCTAGACAAGATATTATTTATATCGACTTTCAAGATTTCTTCTGTTTTTACTCAGCTAAACCTGGTAAATACAAATCTCCTACCGTTTCTTCTGCTTTTGTCACCACAAAGACTGCATGTCAATTAATTCAGTCTACTCTTTTCAGATTGTTTTTCTCGTCAGTTTCTTACTTTTTTCGTTGTTGACAAAAAATGACACGGCATCATTCAGTTCTCTTCAAGATCGTAGAAAGCCGTTTGTTTCAAAATGTCTTCATCGTTCTCTCTCGAGTTAAGTAGAATACACCACTAATACCAGAGCAGAATTCTTTACCGGCTTTGAACAGTTTCAGGACACATCGTTGTTCTTTCAGTTACGTTTCGGTCGGCATCGTTTTCGGTCTTTATCGTAATTTTTAGGCTTTTTTCAGTGGTCTTAAGTCGTATTTATTGTAGCCTCTTCTCGCTGGCATATCTCGTCTTAGCCTTCTTTCTTTGGGCTTTTCCCATAGTAATATTAATGTACATTTTAGCTGAATTCATGTCATGATCGTTTAAAAATTATTTCGTAATCCAACCGAACTTATAATTTGCTGACGTAAATTTGAATAATTTAGCAGGTTAGTTACCAGTACCCTGCTATCCGAACCGCGCAAGTTGTGGATTTGACAGTTCAATGGGATTTGATAAAATATTTACAGATATATAAACATGTTTCAGAATTACTTTCCGGTTTTCATCTCACGCGTAATTGCGCGTGTAAATGGTGTCCACGCATGCCGAGATTAGTACCCTCACCGGGCTCCGGGCCTTCGGCCCTACGCCCGGGCTCGGGGATTATATATACCACTGTACACTATTATTGACTTCCGGTGATGTGTCCACTGTATTCTATTACTCCACTCTAAACTATTATATTATTAATAAATATAGACGTTTTAATTTGTTTTGAAGGATGTTCAAAAGTCTCGGACTGGATGTTGTTGATATTGTGCTCCAAGGTATGTTTGCGGTGGGTGCCTGAGGAAAGTTTGTTACACAACTATTTATGATATCTTTAAGCTACGCGCATTGATAAAAAAGTACATTCGATATTCATAAAAAAATTTATTTTACTAGTTTTTAAGACAGGTTAGTTTTTAAATAGATGAAAGGATTCAACCTTAGTTTATTTTTATAATAACTCCACCATAAACAGTCTGTTATCAAAGAGAGCAACACTAAGTACATCATTGAATTACAATACTACACCCGGGCTCGGGGATTATTCCACTCTTACACTATTATTGACTTGTGATGTTTCCACTCTATTCTATTATTCCACTCTATTCTATTATTGACTTCTGGTGATGTGTCCACTCTATTCTATTATTCCACTCTATTCTATTACTCCACTCTACACTATTCCACTCAATATTATTATTCCACTCTATACTATTATTTCGCCCTGATTATTCGGAATGTAAGAACACGCACCAGTTTTATATAACTACACAAAAATACTTACCAAAAACAGTAATGTCAACTTGTTGTTTGTCAGTTAAAGTTCCACTTTGTACTCGACAAATGTATGTCCCATTATCGTTCTTACTGGCGTTTTTTATATCCAGTGGCGCACTCAGATATCCCACTGTTATAGGTATTGAATTGTTATCTTTAAACCAATATGCAGTAGCAGGGGGGTTGCCATTCACTCCAGAGCAAGTACATGAAACGTATTCACCTTCTGTGACATTCACAGGAGTAGTACAGCTAATGTTAGCAACTGGCCGAATTAAAAAAAAGAGAAAAAGTACTAAATGGTTAAAATTGGGTGTATATAAAAATTTCCACAATGTCAATAAGAGTATTCAATTACTGCAGATTTTGTTTCATTCTGAAAATTGGTCGCTTTTAACTGGTGATGTACTAGTGAAACGCAATTGTTACTTAAACTGTAACCGGAAAATATCGTTGAAGAATACATGTGAACTTATTAGGAAATATTTACATAGGAAAAATTTCCTTAAATTGGTTATGAAACGAAACTTAAGTTTGTTCTATTTGAAAGAACACTTAGCTTAAAATGTCAAAGTAACTACTTTTGCAGTTTTTCGTTTCCTTGCTTCGTTCTTGAGATATTTCAGTTTATCTATGCTATTAACAAAATATTTATATGCTATTATCAAACATAATCACATGAAATCCTACGTGTTTGGTGTTCTGTGAAAAACACACTCACATCTTTCCTGCGAATTAATTTGGTTTGATAATAGTAACAATATATAACCTTCTCTGATAACTCATTATGCACATGCAACGTCAAAATGTTTAATTTACATATCAAACAACTTGAAGTATGTCTAAAACGCAAAACTTCAAAAATGTTACTGTTTAACTTTACGTGTTCTTTCAAATAAGACAAACTTAATGCACCGAAAACTGTTGAGATACACTCTAAAAAATGTGATTTAAGACGTATATATTTTGCTCAAAAGTTTAGGAATTCCGTTTCAGAAAATCAAAAATTCAAAAACCTTTCGGGACGACACCCCAAACCCTATAGAAATGTCAGGTCATCACCAGCCTGTACTAAGAAGGCTTCTGATTGGTTTAGATACACAAACCCAACACTTTTCCGTAACCCTGATCAGTAAGGAGCATGCATGAGAATGAATTGATAATCGACAATGTGATTGGCTACTTATAGCCATCAGAAAACTCGTTCATATTAGGTAGGCCTTTACTGGAAATGTCTCGTCACTTCAGCGTGGAAGGTGTATGAGGGGGACGTTACGAATTAAGTTTGCCCCTGGCTGCGGATAGTACTCACTACACCAGTGCAACTATTCCGACTAACCGACGTTATAGACAGAACTACGTCACAAAAGTAAAATGGAGTTTACAGCACTAACTGATGAGCCGTACTATTTTAGGAAAATCACAGTAAACATTGAAAAGTAAAATCGGATTCGGAAGTAAACTGGTGCAATGGTCGCTGTCGTATTTATCCAACTCAGTGAAGTGTACAATACCTGGAAGGTATTGACTACAGTTAACCACTGGACGAAAATTTGAGGCCATGCAAACATGGAGACTGTTTTGAACGTCAGCTTCAGTTTTGTATTGCTTGAAAATAAAACTCTATTGTTCTGCTTTATAAGTAAACGTTGATTTGTTTCTGTTCTTTTGAAATGGATAGACGTATCCCAAAAACTCCTTTCTTAAGACCTTTTTGTCAAAAAAATAATCCCCGAGCCCGGGCGTTTAGGGCTCGTGTGCCGATGTCTTCCGTAGTTCCGTTCCGTTGTTCTTTGACGCACGTTACCAATACGAAGCTTCCAAAACCAAAACTATAGCTCGTCCACCATGTTGAATCATGGTGTACGTGTTTAGTAAGGGATTATTCTATAAGCTTAAATGACCGTGTAAACATGTCGTATTAAAAAATGTTAATCTGAGGGTAATCTCTTGCGCTGTACATCTAATTATATCATGTTTTATTCAACCCACAGAACGCGTATATCAAATGGTGAAATAAGTATACTCACAAAGAACAGTAACGTCAACTCGTTTTTCTTTCTTTAAATTACCACTTTGTACACGACACACGTATGTCCCATTGTTGAGCTTGCTAATGTTACGCAATGTCAAAATGTTATCCACAGTAGTCAACTTATCATCATCCTTTAACCACATTATGCTAGGAGGAGGACTACCATCGTTTCCAGAACACTTACAGGAAAAGTTATCTCCCTCTTCAAGAGACACAGAAGTATTACAAGTAACGTCAGCAACTGGTTTATCTGAAACAAAAGAATCATTTAAGAATTAGTCACTGAGGGAATCATATAAATAACAATTATTTATTTACTAGAAATATATAATTTTTGTAAATATCCTTCCTGATACGAAAACGTTAAATGCAACCCCCTTGGGCTTTGGGGTCTGGAAGTAGCCACTCCCGTCGGAAAGATCAAAATATAGTTTTAATTATAGTAGAATATTTGACATAGGAAAAATTTGTTAAAATATAATTTTCTAAAGAAAAAGGTAATGAGGAACAAAGAAAAATTTGAGGTTACTGTAGCCCTTCGGGTTACGTTTTAGGGAAAACATTATAGCGCTCCGTCCGTTTATTGCATATACCAAAACCTACACATTATTCGAAAGATGATATAACTGGCTACAAGACTGCAACAAAACATTTAGTCATTTTATGAATGCAAACAAAAAATAGCGCGTCTGTTTATTAAAGTTCTCATTCCAATTCGAACTAACAACTATTGACTGGGATTGTAAAAATCCCAAATACCTTTAGAGTTATCGAATTTTTACCATTACAGCTATTATTCCACTCTATACTATTATTAACTTCTGGTGATGTTTCCTGGAAACTCATTCAATTATATCACACTTTTCTATTATTGACTTCTGGTGATGTTTCCACTCATTCAATTATATCACACTTTTCTATTATTGACTTCTGGTGATGTTTCCACTCTATTCTATTATTCCACTCTATACTATTAGAAAACTTCTCGTGATGTTTCCACTCTATACTATATTATTTCACTCTATGCTATTATTGACTTCTGGCGATGTTTCCACTCTATACTATTATTTAACTCTATACTATTATTGACTTCTGGTGATGTTTCCACTCTATTCTATTATAATTCCACTCTATACTTCTGGTGATGTTTCCACTCATTCAATTATATCACACTTTTCTATTATTGATTTCTGGTGATGTTTCCACTCTATTCTATTATTCCACTGTATACTATTATTCCACTCTATACTATTATGAACTTCTCGTGATGTTTCCACTCTATACTATATTATTCCACTCTATGCTATTATTGACTTCTGGCGATGTTTCCACTCTATTCTATTATTTCACTCTATGCTATTATTGACTTCTGGCGATGTTTCCACTCTATTCTATTATTCCACTGTATGCTATTATTGACTTCTGGCGATGTTTCCACTCTATTCTATTATTTCACTCAACACTATTATTGTTGAATTCTGGTGATGTTTCCAGTCTATTCTATTATTCCACTCTATACTATTATTCCGCTCTATACTATTATTAACTTCTCGTGATGTTTCCACTCTATACTATATTATTTCACTCTATACTATTATTGACTTCTCATGATGTTTCCACTCTATTCTATTATTCCACTCTATACTATTATTGACTTCTCGTAATGTTTGCACTATATACTATATTATTCCACTGTATGCTATTATTGGCTTCTGGCGATGTTTCCACTCTATTCTATTATTTCACTCTACACTATTATTGTTGACTTCTGGTGATGTTTCCAGTCGATACTATTATTCCACTCTATACTATTATTCCACTCCATACTATTTTTTATACTTCCGGTGATGTTTCTACTTTATACTATTATTCCACTCTATACTATAATTCCACTCTATACTATAATTCCACTCTATACTATTATTTTTCCCCTGATAATTCGGAATGTAAGAACACATACCACTTTTATAAATCTAAACAAAAATACTTACCAAAAACAGTAATGTCAACTCGTTGTTCGTCAGTTAAAGGTCCACTTTGCGCTCGACAGGTGTATGTTCCATTATCGTTCTTACTAATGTTTTTTATGTCCAGTAGCGCATTCACATATCCCTCTGTTATAGGTGTTGAATTGTTATCTTTAAGCCAATATGAGGTAGCAGGGGGGTTGCCATTCACTCCAGAACAAATACATGAAACGTTTTCACCTTCTGTGATATTCACAGGAGTAATACAGCTAATGTTAGCAACTGGCCGAACTAAAAAAGAGAACAAGTACTGAATGGTTAAAATTGGGTATATATAAAAAATTCTGGATGTCGATAAGATTATTCAATTACTGCATAATTTGTTTCACTCTGCAAATTGATTGCTTTGAAGCGATGAAGCACTAGTAAAAGGCAATAGGCGAGTTTCAGGGTGTTGGATATTTCCACTCTATTCTATTATTTCACTCTACACTATTATTGACTTCTGGTGATGTTTCCACTCTATTCTATTATTCCACTCTTATACTATTATTGACTTCTGGTGATGTTTCCACTCTATTCTATTATTCCACTCTTATACTATTATTGACTTCTGGTGATGTTTCCACTCCATTCTATTATTCCACTATATACTATTATTGACTTCTCGTGATGTTTCCACTATATACTATATTATTCCACTGTATGCTATTATTGCCTTCTGGCGATGTTTCCAGTCTATACTATTATTCCACTCTATACTATTATTCCACTCCATACTATTATTCCACTTCTATATTATTATTCCACTCTACACTATTATTGACTTCTCGTGATGTTTCCACTCTATTCTATTATAATTCCACTCTATATATATTGACTTCTGGTGATATTTGCTCTCTATACTATATTATTCCACTCTATACTATTATTGACTTCTGATGACGTTTCCACTCTATTCTATTATAATTCCACTCAATATTTCTATAATTCTACTGTATTATTGATTGCTACAGATTCTGCTCTATATTATTATTCCACTCTATTCTATTATTCCACTCTACTCTATACTATTATTCCACTCTATACTATACTATATTATTCCACTCTATACTATTATTCCACTCTATACTATTATTCCACTTTATAATATTATTCCACTCTATACTATAATTCCACTCTATACTATACTCGGAATGTAAGAACACATACCACTTTTATATAACTAAACAAAAATACTTACCAAAAACAGTAATGTCAACTCGTTGTTCGTCAGTTAAAGTTCCACTTTGCACTCGACAGGTGTATGTCCCATTATCGTTCTTACTAATGTTTTTTATGTCCAGTAGCGCATTCACATATCCCTCTGTTATAGGTGTTGAATTGTTATCTTTAAGCCAATATGCAGTAGCAGGGGGGTTGCCATTCACTCCAGAACAAATACATGAAACGTTTTCACCTTCTGTGATATTCACAGGAGTAGTACAGCTAATGTTAGCAACTGGCCGCACTAAAAAAGAGGAAAAGTACGGAATGGTTAAAATTGGGTAAATATAAAAAATTCTGGAGTGTCGATAAGAGTATTCAATTACTGCATAATTTGTTTCACTAGCTCTGCAAATTGATTGCTTTGAACAGATGAAGCACTACTAAAACGCAATTGTTACTTAAACTGTAACCGAAAAATATCGTTGTAGAATACATGTGTACTTATTAGGAAATATTTACATAGGAAAAATACCTTAAAGTGCTTATGAAATAACACTTAAAGTAACCTCTTTTATACAATTTTTTCGTATCCTTGCTTCGTTGTTGAGATATTTCAGTTTGTTTGATATGCAAATTAACCTCTTGACGTCACACGTGCATGAATTATCGGAGGTTATATACAGAAACACACCCACACGCTTCCTTCGAATTAATTTGGTTTGGTAATAGTAACAATATATAACCTTCTCCGATAACTCATTATGCACATGCGACGTCAAAATGTTTAATTTACATATCAAACAACTTGAAGCATATCTAAAAGGCACCACTTAAAAAATGTTACTTTTTAATTTTAAGTGTTCTTTCAAATAAGACAAACTTAATGGACCGAAAACTGTTGACATGCACTCTTAAAAAGGTGATTTAAGACGTATATATTTTGCTCAAAAGTTTAAGTTGAGGAATTCCGTTTCAGAAAACCAAAAACTCAAAAATCTTTCTGGACGACACCCTCCAGAAATGTCAGGTCATCACCTACCTGTACTAAGAAGGCTTCTGGTTGGTTTAGATAAACAAACCCAACACTTTTCCGTAACCCTGATCAGTAAGGGGCATCGGAACGAATTGATAGTCGACAATGTGATTGGCTACTTATAGCCATCAGAAAACTCGTTCATATTAGGTAGGCCTTTACTGGAAATGTCTCGTCACTTCAGCGTGGAAGGTGTATGAGGAGGACGTTACGAATTAAGTTTGCCCCTGGCTGCTGATAGTACTCACTACACCAGTGCAACTATTCCGACTAACCGACGTTATAGACAGAACTACATCACAAAAGTAAAATGGAGTTTACAGCACTAGCTGATGAGCCGTACTATTTTAGGAAAATCACAGTAAACATTGAAAAGTAAAGTCGGATCCGGAAGCAAACTGGTGCAATGGTGGCTGTCGTATTTATCCAACCCAGTGAACTGTACAATACCTGGAAGGTACAACGTCGTACCCAGGGCATTTTCTCTCCACGTCGGGAGGTCGGCGAAAATGGCCCTGGCATCGGCTGGTCACGTGACACCCAGAATTTTGGGGTGTTATGGCAAGAAAATTTATGCGGCTTTTGTGTTTTGCTCTTTGTATAATACGTATGCATGAATAATAAATAGAAATATTCAACGCTTTGTCGAGTCACTCATGTGAAGCCTTCACCAGAAAAGCAACTGGGCTAGCATTATTCATCATGATACTCCCACGATTATCCAGAAGACATGTAAATGTCATGAACAAACATACATCTAATGTTGTTCTTGACTATAACCAAAGCTATCGTTTCCATTCTTTGAGTAAACTTTGCAGAGTGGATCCCATTGCAATTCAAATTTCCTGAATAAATTATACTCTATCTGAATTAATCGGGTTCTTAAACCGGCCAATCAGATTATAGAATCGACCAGCCGATTCCAGGGCCATTTTCGCCGACCTCCCGACGTGGAGGCAAAATGCCCTGGGTACGAGGTTGTGGAAGGTATTGACTACAGTCAACTACTGGACGAAAAAGTTGAGGCCAAACATGGAGACTGTTTTGAACGTCAGTTTCAGGCCCCTACGCGACCATTTTGGACGTCAGCTTCAGTTTTGTATGGCTTGAAAATAAAACTCTATTGTTCTGCTTTATACGTAAACGTTGATTTGTTTCTGTTCTTTTGAAATGGATATACGTATTCCAAAAAACCCTTTCTTAAAGACTTGAGTCTTTTTTGTCAAAAAAATAATCCCCGAGCCCGGGCGTAGGGCTTGTGTACCGTTGTCTTCCGTAGTTCCGTTCGTTGTTCTTTGACGCACGTTACCAATACGAAGCTTCCAAAACCAAAACTATAGCTCGTCCACCATGTTGAATCATGGTGTACGTGTTTTAGTATGGGATTATTCTAAAAGCGTAAATGACCGTTTAAAGCTGTCAAATTAAAAAATGTTAATCTGAGAGTAATCTCTTGCTCTGTACATCTAATTAATTAATCACTCAACCCACGGAATGCGTATGTCAAATGGTGAAATAAGTGTACTCACAAAGAACAGTAACGTCAACTCGTTTTTCTTTCTTTAAATTTCCACTTTGTACACGACACACGTATGTCCCATTGTTGAGCTTGCTAATGTTACGCAATGTCAAAATGTTATCCACAGCAGTCAACTTATCGTCATCCCTTAACCACATTATGCTAGGAGGAGGACTGCCATCGTTTCCAGAACATTTACAGGAAAAATTATTTCCCTCTTCAAGAGACACAGAAGTATTACAAGTAACGTCAGCAACTGGTTTATCTGATACAAAAGAATCATTTAAGAATTAGTCACTGAGGGAATCATATAAATAACAATTATTTATTTACTAGAAATACGTAATCTTAAAACGTTAATTGCAACCCCCTTGCGCTTTGGGGTCTGGAGGTAGCCACTCCCGTCGGAAAGATCAAAATATAGTTTTAATTATAGTAGAATATTTGACAGAGGAAAAATTTGTTTAAATATAATTTTATAAAAATTTAAGGTTACTGTCAACCGCGTCCCCAGGGCCTTTTGCGGTGAGGCAGCGCGAAAAGGCACTGGCATCGGCTGGTTTTTACACCCAGAAATTCTGGGTGTAATAAATTATAATACATTTGGTATCATCGAGGAAATTGACTGTGCTTCGCCGATTTCAGTTAGCGTTCAATAGCGGCAACTTCTCTTCGTATTGTCTAGAACCACTTCAGGTAAAGTGTTTTGAATACTTGTTACATAGAGATCTCTTCATCGTCCATAAGGGAGCCATCAAAACGACCAGCTCAAGCTAAACTAGTGAAATCAGGTATTGCGGTATTAAATTAAGAAGCTAACTTTCCAAGCCGCAAATATAAGAAGTTCAAGAAGTAACAACAGCAGGAGCTCCCGCGCAGTTTCTTCTACCAAAACCACAGGAAGAGACAAACATGACTCAGTTGTCTGGCCGCACGAATACGCCCGTCAAAGCAACAAATCATGAATTAAGTGTAAATATAACTTTCCTTATACTCAGTCTTCATAAATGAACGGTGTTTTATTTGTAGATTTTTTAGTCATTCTACTTAAATTGTGTTATTTGAAAAGTTTACTATAATCCACAGTCTGTCAGGTTTTTCCTAAGTCGAAATCACATAATATGATGTGGCAAAGTGAAATTGACAAGACGTCAAAGCTTGCCAGAGAAATTACAAGGCTGAAGCGTTCTAGCTTTTCAGTTCTACACGTATATTTTATTATTTGGCGTAGATATATGTATATTTTTATTTCAAAGACAAAAGACATGCTTAAAAGATTTTCCGCGGAACTTTTTTATTTTTTGTTGACAATTTTTGGCTGGTTATTTTCCTTGTCACTCTGCATTGTTATCTTTTAGTTGTGTGACTAAAATGTAATATTAACCACTATAAATATAGTCATTGAGGACCACATTTTAACGGCGTTTCCGGGAGGTTTATCTACCACTCTTTGTTCTTTGAGATTTTTCGCTTTGAAACTGGAAAAGGAATATATATATAAATATGATATACAACTTCGAATTTGCAAATTGACTAAATTCGAAATGTGATACTCGCGTTAATGGTATTAAATTTCTCACAACTATTTTTTATCTGAACTGACTGAACAGTATAAAATTCCAAACTCGTACTCACTCGCGCTGTCGTACCTATGTGCTCTCCAAATTACCATTTAGTTTGGAGAGCATATACTGCTCCCAGCCTCCCACACTTCGTTTGTGGCTACACAACGTTTATTCTAATTTGCATATTTTGGCTCTTGTCTAAGAAATACCTCGCACTTTCTGCATATCAACTTTGAACTCGAATCGTCCTCGGTGATCTAAATAATTTCACAAGTATTCTGCACATTCGCACATAAATCCTTGTCATTACAGCTTTTACTGAATACCAAAACATGTGACGACTTTCGAAAGACGGCAGATTAAACTCCGAGCAAAGATGTTTATCCTCGAAAGTCGGTTTTTCGCCACTGAATTTCTCAAACGTTATTGGAATCCGCCATTATCGCTACTATAAGTATATAAGAACAGATCAAACTTTAAACGCGGACGCTTATGAGCTATTGTCGAATATGAGTCGTGACCAAATTCATTGAAATTTTGCATTAATAGTATTTGCGAAGAATATTTAAGATAAGCGATCAACCAATGAAAACACAGAACCCACCAGCCGATGCCAGGGCCTTTTCGCGCTGCCCCACCGCAAAAGGCCCTGGGGACGAGGTTGGGTTACTGTAGCCCTTCGGGTTACGTTTTAGGGAAAACATTATAGCGCTCCGTCCGTTTATTGCATATACCAAAACCTACACATTATTCTAAAGATGATATAACTGGCTACAAGACTGCAACAAAATATTTAGTCATTTTATGAACGCAAACAAAAAATAGCGCTTCTGTTTATTAAAGTTCTCATTCGAATTCGAACTAACAACTATTTACTATAATGCAATTTACTGAAAATTGGCAGTTTGGTAGATAAATATCACAGCAAAAAAAGTTAGCTATCGAATTTTTACTATTACAACTATTATTCCAGTCTGTACTATTATTTACTTCTGGTGATGTTTCCACTCCATTCTATTATAATTCCACTCTATACTATTATTGAGTTCTGGTGATGTTTCCATTCTATTCTATTATAATTCCACTCTATACTATTATTGAGTTCTGGTGATGTTTCCACTCTATTCAATTATATCACACTTTTCTATTATCGACTTCTGGTGATGTTTCCACTCTATTCTATTATTCCACTCTATACTATTACTCCACTCTATACTATTATTGACTTCTCGCGATGTTTCCACTCTATACTACATTATTCCACTCTATGCTATTATTGACTTCTGGCGATGTTTCCACTCTATACTATATTAGTCCACTCTATACTATTATTGACTTCTGGCGATGTTTCCACTCTATACTATATTATTCCACTCTATGCTATTATTGACTTCTGGCAATGTTTCCACTCTATACTATATTATTCCACTCTATGCTATTATTGACTTCTGGCGATGTTTCCACTCTATACTATATCAGTCCACTCTATACTATTATTGACTTCTGGCGATGTTTCCACTCTATACTATTATTCCACTCTATACTATTATTCCACTCTACATGCACTATTATTCCACTCTATACTATTATTCCACTCTATACTATTATTCCACTCTATACCATTATTCCACTCTATACTATTATTCCACTCTATATATACTATTATTCCACTCTACACTATTATTCCACTTCATACTATTATTCCACTCTATACTATTATTCCACTCTATATTATTATTCCACTCTATACTATTATTCCACTCTATACTATTATTCCACTCTATACTATTATTCCACTCTACACTATTATTCTACTCTATTCTATTCTATTATTCCACTCTATACTATTATTCCACTCTATATTATTATTCCACTCCATACTATTATTCCACTTCGATATTATAATTCCACCCTATACTATTATTGACTTCTGGTGATATTTGCTCTCTATACTATGTTATTCCACTCTATACTATTATTCCACTCTATACTATTACTCCACTCTATACTATTATTCCACTCTATACTATTATTCCACTCTATACTATTATTCCACTCTATACTATTATTCCACTCTATTCTATTATTCCACTCTATACTATTATTCCACTCTATATTATTATTCCACTCCATATCCACTTCTATATTATTATTCCACTTTACACTATTATTGACTTCTCGTGATGTTTCCACTCTATTCTATTATAATTCCACCCTTTACTATTATTGACTTCTGGTGATATTTGCTCTCTATACTATGTTATTCCACTCTATACTATTATTGACTTCTGATGACGTTTCCACTCTATTCTATTATAATTCCACTCAATATTTCTATAATTATAATTATACTGTATTATTGATTGCGCTATATTATTATTCCACTCTATTCTATTATTCCACTCCACTCTATACTATATTATTCCACTCTATACTATTATTCTACTCTATACTATTATTCCACTTTATAATATTATTCCACTCTATACTATTATTCCACTCTATATTATAATTCCACTCTATACTATAATTCCACTCTATACTATACTCGGAATGTAAGAACATATACCACTTTTATATAACTAAACCAAAATACTTACCAAAAACAGTAATGTCAACTCGTTGTTCGTCAGTTAAAGTTCCACTTTGCACTCGACAGGTGTATGTCCCATTATCGTTCTTACTAATGTTTTTTATGTCCAGTAGCGCATTCACATATCCTACTGTTATAGGTGTTGAATTGTTATCTTTAAGCCAATATGCAGTAGCAGGGGGGTTGCCATTCACTCCAGAACAAATACATGAAACGTTTTCACCTTCTGTGATATTCACAGGAGTAGTACAGCTAATGTTAGCAACTGGTCGCACTAAAAAGGAGGAAAAGTACGGAATGGTTAAAATTGGGTAAATATAAAAAATTCTGGGGTGTCGATAAGAGTATTCAATTACTGCATAATTTGTTTCACTAGCTCTGCAAATTGATTGCTTTGAACTGATGAGGCACTACTAAAACGCAATTGTCACTTAAACTTTAACCGAAAAATATCGTTGTAGAATACATGTGTACTTATTACGAAATATTTACATAGGAAAAAATACCTTAAAGTGCATATGAAATAACACGTAAAGTAACCTCTTTTATACAGTTTTTTCGTATCCTTGATTCGTTGTTGAGATATTTCAGTTTCTTTGATATGCAAATTAACCTCTTGACGTCACATGTGCCTGAGTTATCGGAGGTTATATACAGAAACACACCCACACGCTTCATTCGAATTCATTTGGTTTCGTAATAGTAACAATATATAACCTTCTCCGATAACTCATTATGCACATGCGACGTCAAAATGTTTAATTTACATATCAAACAACTTGAATTATATCTAAAACGCAACACTTAAAAAATGTTACTTTTTAATTTTAAGTGTTCTTTCAAATAAGACAAACTTAATGGACCGAAAACTGACGACATACACTCTTAAAAGGTGATTTAAGACGTATATATTTTGCTCAAAAGTTTAGGAATTCCGTTTCAGAAAACCAAAAATCCAAAAACCTTTCGGGACGACACCCCCAACCCTCCAGAAATCTCAGGTCATCGACTACCTATACTAAGAAGGCTTCTGGTTGGTTTAGATAAGCAAAGCCCAACACGTTTCCGTAACCCTGATCAGTAAGGGGCATCGGAACGTATTGATAGTCGACAATGTGATTGGCTACTTATAGCCATCAGAAAACTCGTTCATATTAGGTAGGCTTTTACTGGAAATGTCTCGTCACTTCAGCGTGGAAGGTGTATGAGGGGGACGTTACGAATTAAGTTTGCCACTGGGTGCCGATAGTATTCACTACACCAGTGCAACTATTCCGACTAACCGACGTTATAGACAGAACTACATCACAAAAGTAAAATGGAGTTTACAGCACTAGCTGATGAGCCGTACTATTTTAGGAAAAATCACAGTAAACATTGAAAAGTAAAATCGGATCCGGAAGTAAACTGGTGCAATGGTCGCTGTCGTATTTATCCAACCCAGTGAACTGTACAATACCTGGAAGGTATTGACTACAGGCAACCACTGACGAAAAACTTGAGGCCAAACATGGAGACTGTTTTGAACGTCAGTTTCAGGCCCCTACGCGACCATTTTGGACGTCAGCTTCAATTTTGTATGGCTTGAAAATAAAACTCTATTGTTCTGCTTTATACGTAAACGTTGATTTGTTTCTGTTCTTTTGAAATGGATATACGTATCCCAAAAAACCCTTTCTTAAAGACTTGAGTCTTTTTTGTCAAAAAAATAATCCCCGAGCCCGGGCGTAGGGCTTGTGCACCGTTATCTTCCGTAGTTCCGTTCATTGTTCATCGTCCACCACGTTGAATCACGGTGTACGTGTTTTAGTAAGGGATTATTCTATAAGCTTAAATGACCGTGTAAACCTGTTAAATTAAAAAATGTTAATGTGAGAGTAATCTCTTGCTCTGTACATTTAATTCTATCATGTTTTACTCAACCCACAGAATGCGTAATAAGTGTACTCACAAAGAACAGTAACGTCAACTCGTTTTTCTTTCTTTAAATTACCAATTTGTACACGACACACGTATGTCCCATTGTTGAGCTTGCTAATGTTACGCAATGTCAAAATGTTATCCACAGCAGTCAACTTATCGTCATCCCTTAACCACATTATGCTAGGAGGAGGACTACCATCGTTTCCAGAACATTTACAGGAAAAATTATTTCCCTCTTCAATAGACACAGAAGTATTACAAGTAACGTCAGCAACTGGTTCATCTGAAACAAAAGAATCATTTAAGAATTAGTCACTGAGGGAATCATATAAATAACAATTATTTATTTACTAGAAATATGTAATTTTTGTAAATATCCTTCCTGATACGAAAACGTTAATTGCAACCCCCTTGCGCTTTGGGGTCTGGAAGTAGCCACTCCCGTCGGAAAGATCAAAATATAGTTTTAATTATAGTAGAATATTTGACATAGGAAAAATTTGTTTAAATATAATTTTATAAAGAAAAAGGTAATGAGGAACAAAGAAAAATTTAAGGTTACTGTAGCCCTTCGGGTTACGTTTTAGGGAAAACATTATAGCGTTCCGTCCGTTTATTGCATATAGCAAAACCTACACATTATTCGAAAGATGATATAACTACAATCTGAGAATAATTCATTGGGACACTAAAGCATCAATTAGCTTCCTTCTTGCTTATTTCACTATCGTGGGAAAAATAACGTTGCTTTACCCCTCCCCACCCCCCACCAATCAATGTTGATTTCCAGGGGATACTTCTGAGGCCTAGAAAACAAAAATTCTGTCGCAACGTTGATCGGAGGGGGAAGGGGAGGGCAAATTTTAAAGTTAAATCGCGTGCGCACATAAGTCACTTGACATACGCTGTGTCCCAATGTAATTATTCCACGATTGTAGCTACAAGACTGCAACAAAATATTTAGTCATTTTATGAACGCAAACAAAAAATAGCGCTTCTGTTTATTAAAGTTCTCATTCCAATTCGAACTAACAACTATTTACTATAATGCGATTTACTGAAAATTGGCAGTTTGGTAGATAAATATCACAGCAAAAAAAGTGTGTGGGTTTGTAAAAATCCCAAATACTTTTAGAGTTATCGAATTTTTACTATTACAACTATTATTCCAGTCTATACTATTATTGACTTCTGGTGATGTTGCCACTCTATTCTATTATATCACACTTTTCTATTATCGACTTCTGGTGATGTTTCCACTCTATTCTATTAATCCACTCTAAACTATCTTTTACTTCTGGTGATGTTTCCACTCTATTCTATTATTCCACTCTATACTATTATTGACTCCTGGCGATGTTTCCACTCTATTCAATTATTCCACTCTATACTATTATTGACTTCTGGTGATGTTTCCACTCTATTCTATTATAATTCCACTCTATATTATTATTGATTTCTCGTGATGTTTCCACTCTATTCTATTATTCCACTCTATACTATTACTCCACTCTATACTATTATTGACTTCTCGTGATGTTTCCACTGTATACTATATTATTCCACTCTATGCTATTATTGACTTCTGGCGATGTTTCCACTCTATTCTATTATTTCACTCTACACTATTATTGACTTCTGGTGATGTTTCCACTCTATTCTATTATTCCACTCTATACTATTATTGACTTCTGGTGATGTTTCCACTATATACTATATTATTCCACGGTATGCTGTTATTCCACTTCTATACTATTATTCCACTCTACACTATTATTGACTTCTCGTGATGTTTCCACTCTATTCTATTATAATTCCACTCTATACTTTTATTGACTTCTAGTGATGTTTCCACTCTATTCTATTATAATTCCACTCTATATTTCTATAATTCCACTGTATTATTGATCGCTAAAGATTCCACTCTATACTATTATTCCACTCTAATGGGATCTTATTTTCACTTGTCGTGCCATCTTTAGGTCACTAATGAGTTATCGGAGAAGGTTATATATCTTTGCTATTCTACAAATATAACCATTGAAATTCTACATGTTTGGTGGTGTGGGAGAAACACACCCACACGCTTCCTTCGATTTTGGTTTGGTAATATCAACGATGTCATGTATAACCTTCTTCGGTAACTCATTATGCACATGTGACGTCAAACTGTTTAGTTTGCATATCAAACAACTTGAAATATATCTACTGTAGAACGAAAAACTTACTATGTAATTGTAAGTGTTCTTTCAAATAAGACAAACTTAATGGATAAAAAACTGTTGAGATACAATCTCAAAAAGATTAATTTTCTCGAAAGTTTAGGAAGTATCGTTTCAGAAAACCAAAAATTCAAGAACCTTTCGGGGCCACGCCCCCAACCCACCAAAAATGTCTCGTCACTTCAACGTGGAAGGTCTATGAGGGGGACGTTCCGCGTTTACGCCAGTGCAACTATTCCGACTAACCGACGTCATAGACAGAACTATTGCATCGTATTTATCCAACCTAGTGAATTCTATAATAGCTGGAAGGCTGACTCCATACAACCTTTGGACGAAAAATGAGGGCGAACATGGAGACTTAAACATGATTTAAAAACGTCAGTTTAACAACATGAAACCGGACATAATATTTAACATATTTCAATCAAGCGTGTTTTCGACAGCTTAATGCAGCTAGTAAATGTAGAGAGGCTTTATCGTATACCATATAAAGCACTTGTTCTTTTCCGTATCCTGTGTAAAAATAAAAATTTGGCTGTTTTTGTGATGGTTCTTAGCTGTTCTAGGTATTCGCCAATCTCGTTCCCAGAGCCCACGTTCCCCTTACCCAGCGGGCGGGAGACGAGAGGCTCTGGGATAATCCGTTCACGCCATCACAGGATTCTTGTTATCCGGAAGAAGAGTTATATAGAGCTCACTGTGTTCATCAGCCAATGAAATATCGATGCGAAACGGATTAACCCAGAGTCTCTCGTTTCCCGGATGGGGAACGTGGGCTCTGGGAACGAGATTGGGTTTTCGCAGCAGTACGTAAATTAAATTTGCTGTATACGACCGCGTAGGGGGCTGAAACTGACGTCTAAAATGCCTAACGTGTCATGTCTGCCATTTCCCCCTTACTTTTTGATTGTCAGTCAGCCGTCCAGGTATATATAGAGTTCACTGATCTAACTTCCTATCCAGTGTCTTATCTCCGCTCAGTAGAAATTCTTAGGACCTTGGGTGCGTAACCTGTCTACAGCCTGAATGTACAGCTGTAATTCAGTCTGTGAAAACTTGCAAGATGGCTTGTCGTCCTCCGCTGAGCTTCTCAGATCTGAGAAGTAGATTCTGATTGAATGTCTAAATAACAGGCGCTGTTTTATGCAAGTTACAATTGCTTCTCTAGGAATTCTCGTGAGATCAAGTAATCCAATCAAATAAGGGACCTGTCAAAACTGCTACTGTGGGTGGGAGGAAATATGGATGGGTGGGCCGTTAGGTATTTCTTGTACAAATAGATGGGCTATAAAACAAATATATCCAAATTTTTCTCCTAGCATTATTTATCTCAAATCATTAATAACTCATGAGATAATCAGCCAATTTACAATAGTTCATTCGGTCATCTGATTGAAGAAGGATACTGTAGTAAAACCCAAGATATTAGATGAAAACCGGTGTTCATCTAATTCTTAAGATCTTAATTATCTATGCAAAATAAACAAGTTGCTGTATGAATAAATTTTACACTCATAAATAAAATCTCATCAGGGTTTATTCTAATTGTATTTTTCAATTGAAATCGCTCGATTGAGTTGCAATATCAACAACGAGTTTGAGTGTTTCATCAGGGAATTCAAACACGAGAAAACATGATGTTTTCGAGTTATATTACATAAAACACAATTATCTTAAAAGCATTATTTTGGATAAAATATATTCAAAAAGAAAACAAAATTATTTGTACTAAATTGTTCATTTGTCACCTCCTTTTGTTTTGTTAATGTAGTCATTATCTGCTTTGACAATTCTTCGCCAACTCTATTGGAAATGAGGTACTTTAATATCAATTTTACTACGTATCACTTCTCGGAAAACATTGGTATAAAATAATAGTATAGTATAATAATAGGAAAATATTGGTATAATAAGTATCAAGTAAATACAGTGATGGTCTTTCCCTGCTGGCAGAAGTAGGAAGGAGGGAACCCTCTGGAAACATCCGACGCTTTGTTTGATGTAGCCGCCGTCCATGATTTTGGACGTGTCAAGCCAGTTTTGAAAACAGGTTTGGTGCAACACACATTCTGATTGGCTACTGAGCGTGCTTACACAATGACCAACGAATTCAGTTGTTTACGTGGTTGCGCTAGAGTGTAACAATCAGCGTTCCAAAGCCAGTTGAGCTTCCGCAACCCTATTTTTATGTCTTAATTTACTATTTAAAACATTATTTCCGTAAAGAAGTAAGAATACTTTGTCACAGAGGTGGTATAATTACTATTTAGAGAATGAGTGGCCGTTCTGTATCGAGGTATACAGACACGAGGCGAAGCCGAGAATCCCGATACAGAACGGACACGAATTCTGTAAATTTTTTATAAAACGATCTATTTGGTAAGTTCATTGGCGTAGTGATTTTTCTAAGAAAACGTTGTCTAAGTCGAGAAAATCAAAGCTAAAGTTTTGGTAAATCAAGAGGAATCTATATCACATATATAGACCCTCATTAAACATGGATTTTCTCTGTGTTTTCCTCATGAATTATTAATGAGCTTTAGAAAGCTTTTTACGGTATTTGGAAAGTTATAAAACGACTCAGAGTTGATATACCTGAGCAGATACAGTATGTTCACGCATATCTCGTGTTTCTGAACTTCGTTGTCAAGGTAACTTCGCGCATGCACGACAGGAAAGGTGTCGGATGTTGGCAGATGTCTCTTTTCTCTGGAGACCTCTGCTAGCAGGGAATGATGGTCTTTTCGAAGCGATACATGTACATGTACGATAGGATGGGTCATGAAATGTTTTCCATAATCCGTGATGGGCGGCATGGGCCTACCAAAAAGTTTGGGAAAATGTCATTTTATCCTCCGCGGCACACCCTAGAAGTTATTTTATGACTTGTTCCTAAACTATAATGATTCATACAAGTATTAGACCACTCAAAATCTGCTATCGTGCAAGTTCTCGGACTAAATTAAAGGGTGTATATTCAGGCTGTAGACAGGCTATGGGTACGACGCTAGTATTTATCTTGGTTATATCCAATAACGTGACTTCCGTGTGCATTTTCATTGTTTGTTTATTGTGGTATATTAAGAACGCACACAGATAGCATCAGATCAGGCCAGTAGACTTGTTTTTCTTTTTTCATAAAAACCCATCAATAAACCACTTGAATTTCTATTGTATAAATCAAAGATATTATATACATTTTCGCGTGTGTGTATACCGTAATCACTGACTCGTCTCTTGCGTCTTTCGTTAAAGAGAATTTATTTAAGAAATAGGGAAGTAAAAAAAACGCCGGCGTAAATGATGTGCAGTAGGGGTCAGTGGAGTGAAACCAGCGTAACGTGCGTGATTCAAGCGCGAGGAAAAACAATAGGAAATTTAAACGCAGGAGATCGCAAAGGGGAAACATTGCGCTGGAGTTTTTCAAATATCACTCCCCTGACCCCTAGGGGACGAGTCAGCTGTAATCAGGTCACGAAAGACATCACAGCGTGTAAAAAACAACAGTCACACCACTCGACTTCGTCTCGTGTCGTACGGTTTTCTTCTTTACACGCTGTGACGTCATAATTTTTAGACTATCCACAGCTACGACTAGGATCATGATACCGAGCTTGTTTCATAAAGCTCTGTGTTTCAGGGTGCACAAATGCTGGTTCTGCAAACGGGAATAAATGAGAACAAAACTGAACTAAAAACAGACAATTCGTTTAATCGAGTGTTACTGGAGTACGGCACTCGTTGCTTTCAAATATTTTTTTTCGTCTTTAGCAATTCTCCTTTACAAAAACGCCATAAATAAACCATGCAGTTTATCTAAATACAAAAGCAATTGTTTTCTACCTACACAATTTTAAGAATTGCACTAAATAATAACTGCATCAATTTTTTATGTAATAATAAAACAATTCTGAATGGTTTTCTGCAGAACAGTAAGAGTTCTCAAACCGTTGGTTTGCGTTATCAGCTTCAACCTTTGGCAAGCAACAAAGTTCGCAGTCTTTATGCAGCAACGGCATCCAACAATAACTGTTTACAATAGTTCACTGACTTCACCCGGCATCAGTCGCAATAAAAACAATGAATTTCTTACCTACAACAATAACCAGAATATCAGAAGGAGGAGGAGCAGGATACAGGCCAAGCACAGTAAATGTGTACGTCCCATTATAATCCAGACTTACACTTTTCAACACCAATGTTGCTGGCGGTGTGACGTTAATATTAGGTAAAATACTGGGGATTATATATACTACGCCACTAAAAATTTGAGCAAGTTTTTCCGTTTTAACATCATTGCTGAAAAGCAATTCAGCAGAGTTAACTGTTTTGCCAGGAAAGTCATATGTCCATGCTAAAGTAACATCGGATCCGTTAGCGACGTAAATACTATCACCAAAAGATGGAAGAGAAATACCAGCTATAAAACAGGTAGAAAATAGAAGATTGGATGATATGATTGATATAGTTTGACAAATTATTGGGAAATGTTAGAAGAAGCTTTACATGAATATCTTGCTAAAACGTTAGGTAGTTTGAAACCGTTTTATTCAAAAGCAATGCAACAACCAGGGGCGCCGGAAGCTACTTAAGGCGGCGGGGCAATTTTCCCTTTCATTAAACTCATTAAACTACACGAGATTACTCGTGTGTTCTCTTTCAACGTTCTGTAATTTTTGTGTGAAGGGACTTGTAGATTGTAATCCGTTGCATCGATGGCGAATTCTTTGGAAAAACAATCGATAGAATTGATAGTTTGAAATTGTCCTAACCAACAATCAATGTTGCACGTGCTTATGTCTTCACTGACAAAGGACGATGTTTACTGTTGATCAGTTGACGATTGATCTCAAAAAGACTAGTATCTAATAATTCTTGTTCGATATACGATAGAGGAATGCCCGGAGAATGGCTGTCAACCTCACTAATCGCAGAATTTATCAACTCGTGTCCTCGTGACATACGGAAATTAAGAACGGTCCCCCCGGTTATCCGACATTCTATGAGGCCTGGGATGGTAGCGACTGTTTGGGATGGTAACGACCATTTACGAAAGGGAAATTTGCGGCGGCGGGGGCAGCCCTAAAAAGAGCATTCATTTTTGCACATGCAATGTTCGCCAATTTTGCTGTATAGCATACAATAACCAAAAAAACATTAGAGTATATGATGAATTAAAAAGGAAATTCAACGACTTGATTGTAAATATTTCAAAGGAGCACGCCCGACTGACCTGTATTTCTTCTTTGTTCGGCGTTCCTTCATTTATATTCAGCCATTTTGAATAATGCTGTATATATGATTAGCGTGCCGCAGGCGCGGGCTACAGGGCCGAAGGACACCCGAGGTCCGAGCGTTTCACGATCGAGAATCGCATAGAAAATCGGCCACTTTCATGGGGCAGTTCGCAGGCCACGTGCGTGCTGGCTCACGTGAGTTGTCGGCCGAGCTTGATGAAATTTACTAAATTCAAAACACACACACACACACACGCAAAACAATAACAAGTTAACTGTCCATATATAGCCAAAAACAAAATCAAGACAAAGAAAAAATCAATCAAAGTTATCTAATAGTTGAGATCTTTATTCACCCTCCATAGTAGTTGATTGGGTTTGTTTTATGTCAACTCGTCACTTCGTCAGTCAAGTATACTTTAAAATCCGTTTTAAAGGTCAATTGAGTACACACATCTGCCAAAAAAAAGCAACCCGACTTCTTTTGGGGGTAGTAAACGGTCAACAAACAACAGATTTTAGTCATATTAGATTGCACCTTGTTCTTCGTCTAATTTTCCCGCCATATTTGATTTCAAATCAACAAATGCTTCAACGGATCCATTATTTTCCTTTATCTTCCTAATTTTATCGTATGAACCCACATGTACCACAACGCTCCTTCGCTCCTTATTCATCTCGCGCCAGCCTTGCTTGGTCTCGCGTGTATTGATGACGTTTACACGCAAGATATTCGTTCTACGCATGCGTAGCTAATCCAGGTCAGCCTGGATTAGGTCCCAGTCGACAGCCGCCATTTCCGATCGTGACGAGGGCGAAGAAAGGAGGGAAGGGAAAGGGAGGGGAAAGAAACAACTGTCACGTGATGGAGTATTAACCAATGGCGATGCGTTATTTGGGTTTTGAAATCTAGCTATGCTCGTAGCCCTTGATCTGTCAACAATCAATAGGCCGTACCCACTATGACGTTAGTGGACAAAACGCGCACGAAGTAGTCTGGTTAGCTAGTTTCAAAATGGCGTTTGCTTCAGCTGCTTGTGACAGCTCTAACACTTCCTGTGATGTTTTACATTCTGAAATCATTTTTGACGACCCTAGTTTTTTTCAGAACTCTTGGACGGGTTGGAAAGATGATATTGGGAATGTTGTAAACGCTTCTAGTGATGTTGTTTATTATCCTGACGCTGTTGAAGGCGAGCCAAGTCTGATGTTTACAATGGACAGTGGAACAACACAGCAAGATCGAAGCGAGACAAACGATGGCAGTGCTTTGCATGGCGACTGCAAAGGCTGGACAAAGTCTCTGAAAGATTTTCCTTGTTTTACCCATGAGAAGCTGGAAACAAATTGGTGATGAACAGCCAAACAATGCCCGACAATGTCGCTCCAAAGGGCCCATCGCAACTGAAATTGCCGCCATTTCAGGGCTGTCAGACATCTGTACAACCGGACAAGAGCTTTGACAAAAGCTAGGGTTTTCATCTGTTTCAACAGCCTCTGAAAGACTACAAAGTGCTTTAGCGCATTCTACTTTAACAACGCCCATGTTCATTTCAACAGCCTCTGAAAGGCTGCAAAGTGCTTCAGCACACTCTACTTCAACAGCGTCCATGTTGAAAATTTAAAATGCCGGTATGCAAAATTTAACTACTAAGACCAGACTACTTCGCGCGCTTTTTGTCCACTGACGGCATATTGGGTACGGCCTATATTAGGTGTTCGCACGAGGTAAGTTTAACAAACGTTTATAAGTTGCCAGCAGTTACAATCCATGACCCAGCCGTCCCAGCGTTTCTGATATTCCTCAATTCCTGTCCAGTAAACACTACACATAATCGCTAGCGAACAGCGAACCATTTGCAAAGACAGAGTCAGAGAAACAAAACACTGTTCGAATGCTGTATTTAAATTACATCGTCCAAGTAAAGTTCGAAATCCAAAGAACTTAGGAAACACGTCGTAAAATTGTAATTAATATTATTTAATTTACTCACATATCAACTGAAATCCTCCTTCGATCTACTGATAGTAATAGTGACATCAAATCGAGGTTGCTCAAAAAGCAAAGTTTATGTACTGCCGAAACATAGAACGTAGATGTCTCACGTTTCGAGGACTTGGAGCCAAGGCCCTTTAATATAAAGTCCAAATGTTAGACATTACGTTCATGTTTCGGCAGTACACCAACCTTGCTATATTTCGACTTGCATTTCAACACTGCCCCCGCAGCAGGCTGCTTTTATTTCACTATTTCATTTGGGATGGATAGTGACATCATACATGTATATCGATCATAACTAGAAATGTTCCTAGCAACGGAAATGTTCCTAGCAACGGTCAACCAGGATCATCTTACAAAATCTCTGGCGTTTCACTCCCCTTCTATTTATCTTCCTTTCGACCGTTATTTCATTTTCGGAACGCGCTCGGGTTTCCTTCGGCCCCGTAGCCCGCGCCTGCGATACGCTAATGATGTATACCGCATTATTCAAAATGGCTGAATATAAATGAAGGAACGCCGAACCAAAGAAGAAGAAATACAGGTCAGTCTGGCGCGCTCCCTTGCATATTGATGTTACATTCCTAGTTTACATTTTAGCAAAACATGGCATCTTTAATCGTTTGGGAGTAACTATTATAAATCAACAACCGCGGTACATCAAAGAAAACCGAGATGGTCATGAACAGAAAACAGCCACTAAGTCAAAAGGGTCTTGGTACAAGACGCAGCTAACCCAAGGCAAAATTATTTTGCTGCCTTCTCATGGTCGATAGTCGTTTAATACTAGAAATATATGAAGCAACAACCCATCGCCCGCTTTAACGTGGACAGTATGATCAGACTGTCACAGGAGAGCAAAAGGAAAATTTCCATTCGAAAATATAAGTTATTGAAGAAAAAAGAGTCAGAGCAAAACTTAGACTTACAGTCAAAATGGAAGAACCTTCCCACTTCCGCTTCTGTGCTACCAAAGCGTGAGGAAAGTCTAGCGATAAAAGTCGCCAATTCTTGATATAAATCGTCGTTGGTATCGATATGACTGATCTCTATGTAAACTGGATTGCTCATCTGGCTCCAAAAATGAAGCCAGCGGAGAATTTGGAGTACCAAGATGGCCGCCAGGGAAACTTTGTATGTTTTCGTAGCACGAAAAGAGACCAAAAGAGTCACATTAAAAAAAACTATGCTATTTGTGTCAAACAAAGAACACTGCACAAGGTTTAAAAGCTTAGTTTTGCATTTGTTGGTATTATTAAGCAGTAAAACGTGTTATTTCGTAGTTTTTTTACTCTGCCCGGTAATCGATAAACTTGCCTACATCACAAAACTTAGGTTCAGCGAAAACTTGAAAACAACATAAGGACAAGGTTAATGTATACTGAAACTTTATACCGATCTTGGCGTTTACGGGATATATAAATACTGATTCCAATCAGCAAAAGGAATAAATACAAATCCCCTACCGTTAACTTTAAAATGATTTTTTCTACACGCGTGTAAAATGGACTCCACGCGTGTCGAGATTAGCACCCTCACTGGGCTCCGGGCTTTCGGTCCTACGCCTGGGCTCGGGGATTATACAATTTTTGTACAGTTTTCAACAAAAATATTTCTCAGGCTTCGGTAGCAGCTACAGCAATACAGTAATACGCAACGAACTACAGAAGAAAAAGTGGGACAGTATTTCCATTTTGACTGTAATATTCTGGTTGTAAAATGTATTCTGTTTATTGGAAGTTTTGAAAGTTTTTTTTTAGCAAGCCTTCAAATGGCTTCCATGTGCATGTTTTGATGAGAAAAACCAACGTCAGTAATAAAATTAATAGCCCAAAAACTATATTTACAATAGCGCTTGAGATGAAAACAATTCAGTGAAAATCAGTAGAATCGGATTGCCAGGAAGTTTTAAGCAGACAACGTTTCAGACGAAAATTTAAAAATACATGGCAAAGTTCATATGAGTATTAATAATAATGAAAAGTTCTTGCGAAGTCAAATGAAAAACACCACGTCCACATATTAAGGGCCTGTTCATCTGAGCTGGGCAGCCCGGCTAGCTGGGATCCGCACGTTCTTGTTATTTCATACATTCATGAAGAAAATTCAAAAAAAATGAATGTTTAATCAGCATCTTTAAGTGATAGTTAAAATATGAGCGGCCGATCTTTATGGGCATTTAAAAAACTCATTAATAATGCATGAGGAAAACACAAAAGAAATCAATACCGTAGCAGAGGTTGTAAATCGGATACAGAATCGTCCTGATTTACATAAACTTTAGCTTCGATTTTCTCGGCTAAAATAGAGTATATCGCTAAAATAGTTGGTGAACTTGATTACTTAGATGCATTTGTATTTTAAGAAAGATACAACATTCGCAGCCGAGCTGTATCTGATTTACTACGGCTCGCCTTGTAAATCAGACTCAGATCGGCTGCTCATGCTGTATCTATTACATAAAACATTGATTAATGAAACGTCAATGTTTTATCAAAGTTAATAGGCACTAGTGCCTCAGTCTTATTCTGACTGTAAATGATCCTATCTAACCTTTCCTACGACTCTTAAACAAAGTGTTCATCATTTACACTTAGAATTTGATTTTCGGCTCGCCATTGTAAATGCCTATAAAGATCGGCCGCTCATATTTTAACTATCACTTAAAAATACATGCGGATACTGGTACTGTATCTGCCTAAGAAAACCGAAAAGGCTACATACCAACTTCCCTAGTATCATTTAAAAAAGTAAAACTAACAGTCCTCAATCAAGTGGGAATTTTACAGTTTACCGTACCCGAGTAATTCAACGATTCCTATGCCACCAAGCAAGATACTTTTGATAACCTAACCCAAACAAATAATTACCCTAATCAATAACGGTGTTTACCGCTCATCTCAGTGTACACTAACCGAGCCACTAGCAAGTTTCCGGCCAAACCATGTCCCCAGGGCCATTTGTGGGGGCTGGGCCAAGATGGCGGCCAAAAACAAAATGGCGGGAACAAATGGCCCTGGCACAGGCTGCAAAAAATGAGCCATATTTTGACTCATTTTTGACTTGGACCCAGTCTTCACTAAGTTTATCACGCCTAGTCTAGACTGATCACCCAAACTGAAAACAATCAAAACATTCATTTCCAAATACATTGTCGAATTATTAGAATAAATACACTTTTAATAAACATCTGTAAATGCTTATTATTTATCATTTGCTTCACCGTTGTACCAAATTCGCAAGAAACTGGATTGCCATTGTCTGGCCTTGTTTTCGTGAGTTTTCGGTGGATACAATTTAGCGTTTTGAAAAACATTTAGGCTTCGTTTAGTCGAGAATTCTTGTTTGAAAAAAGCCTGCTTCTCAATGGCCAAACACGTAAATTCTGCCCTGTGTTGTACTTTCCTTTCACAGCCAAAATACTTTTGACTTTGTTCACCAAGTCTTTCGTTCGCCCGATTTAGAAAACACTCTAAATTGCCGTCCCATGGACTTCGTTGTATGGCAGCCAGGGCACAGAGACGACACTATCCATCATTACATATTCTTCCGACGTTTTTACGGGTGTTTCGCCAGCTTCCCTCACATTTTCATTCATTTTGAAGTTGTTTTTAACAGCCAGCAATTCCAATAAACAAATGTCCGCGAGTTCGCCTGCCGCCCGCCGGGATCTCGACCAATCAGATGTGGTGATGGCTTAGCCTGTGCCAGGGCCATTTGTTCTTGGCCGCCATCTTGGCACAGCTCCCACAAATGGCCCTGGGGACGAGGTTGTTTACTGCCTTGCTTTATACACTAACCTGACACAGTGATGTGACTCGGGTACGGTAAAGCGTAAACTCCCCAATCAAGTTGTACACTTGGCATTTCCAGCTAGTAGGCATGGGATAATAAGAGGGTACTACTCTTTTATGTAATAAATTATGTGTGTGCATCATGTTGAGTACAATATCTAGTTTGCATTAAAGGAAACTGAAGATGATGAAAAACTTCTACCGTCTTTATTTCCCACAATTACTGGAGGAAAATTTAGTCTGGCTGGCAACATTAACATTTTATAAAGCAGAGTGGGGTACCTCAAGATTCATTCAATTTTTTGTTGGGGATATCTTGAAACATTCTGAAGCCCCATGACTATGCAACTGTCATGCCCATTAATGGGGTAAATTAAGCAGATGTGTAAAACATAAAAAAAAATTTCCCAGAATTCTTGCGTATTTTCACTGTTGTTTGGTTTTAGTATGGGCTGTTTCAATGTAATAGAACTATAACTTGAGCCTGGTTTAGGTTACGTTACACCATAGAAATTTAAAAATACCAAAAAAATAGCCTTAAGCCAAAATGTTGAAAGGTTTTGAAAAGTTTATTTCTTTAAAGCAAAATTCATTAAGATATTTAGCGATGAAAATTGCAAGCAGCTCTGTTTTCCCGCGAAATTTAAATGTTCCAAGGCTTGTTTCTTCAGCTTTAAATTTCAGCTAAACTGCCGTATTCAAAGACTTTTGCAACCTCGTACCCAGCCTCTTTTCAACCCGCCGCGCGGAGAGAAGACCCTACGAGAGACTCGCGGCGCAGACAAGTGAAGCAAAGAAGCAGGCCGCAGAGGGTAAATAATTTATTCGCTTTGATGCCGATTTCTTATCTAGCTGCTCAGGGATTTTTGCTATAATGCTATCCTTACACACACTACTTATTTTGATGTGAATACTACCCAAATTATCCCAAATTAACCCAAAGTGTTACTGTGGAGCGGAGAGAAATAGTCTTTAATACACCGAGTTGTGGAACGGAGACGGAAACTGATTTATATAAACAAGTGAAATAAACAGAGATAATCAGTACTCAAAAAAAAAGGTTGATCATTAATTTTAAACGAACAATTATCAACAACATACATCATACCAAATAAATCGTAAAAATACAAAGCGCTGAGATATTTTCCTCGGCTACTTGTCGCCTTTGTTTATCCAATAAATTTAAAACTTCTGCCATCTGGATGCAATCGACGATCGTCGAGCCGTTCGAATTTCTCTCCGCTCAACACTTCAATAATGTTCGTATAGTATTCACATCAAAACGTACAAGTTGTAATGTTGTATATAAGAATATAAAGCATTATAGCAGAAATCTTGAGCAGCTAGAAAAGGAATGAGAATTTGAAATGGTATATTAAAATTATTTACCATCTGCATGTCGACTGCTTCTTTTCTTCGCTTGTTTGCGACTTTGCGCCGCCAGTCTCTCGTACGTTAGCCGTTTCCTGTGAACAGCCGTTTTTCGAAAGTATTCATAGTCATATCGTGCACGTAGCGCTGAACCCTTGAATCCAAGAGCGAAGTCTTTTCTCAAACTGTAAATCTTTCGGCAAGAAGCTTCAAATCTTCTCTACCCCACCCATGTCCAAACAAAATTTGTCACAACCAGATTTTGGTAGTCACGTGACCATGATATACCAGGGTATTTCTCCGCGCGGCGGGTTGAAAAGAGCCTGGGTACGAGGTTGAGACTTTGGTTGAACACGGGTTTTGGCCGATTTTTTTCAAATTTTCACAATGTATCGGAGACAATAAGAGCTTCAAAAGTGCGTGCGGTAGCTATACGATTTTTTCATTTCGGAGTAATCGACTACGATTCATGGTATGCACGCAACTTAACTGAGGTTGCAAAAGAATGCCTTATATCTCAAAAATAACAAAAAAAACAAACCATAGCTACCGTATACACTTTTGTAGAACAGCTAGTTGAGTTTCAATTAAAACTATTTTTACATGATTTGATTGAAACTGTAGTTCAACAAAAGTTGCGGCACAAAGTGAATGCGTTTTCAGAATATTGTCAAAACAAAACAAGTTTAAATACATTTCAAAATTGTAAATCAACTGTCCAATTCTACAATCATTTTACTATAAACTGTAAAAATTTGAATGTGATTGCTTTTAAACTCAACGCGCATGCAGTTGCATTTTTCGCGAAGCACTACTCCAAAGTGTTACGTAACCTTAACTGGATTAGAAACTCCCCATGTACTCAGACCCTCAGAGTGCATTATTTACAAAACTGACAAAAGGCAAGTTATCTCTGGGAAGTGGTGGGGGGCTCAGGGGGGGGGGGGTGGGGGATGAGGGTGGTGGGGGGGGGGGGTTGGGGGGGTGTGTGGGGGGTGGGGGGGGTATGGGGGTGGGGGGGGGGGGGGGGGGGGGTGGGGGGGGGGGGTGGGAGGGGGGGGGGTGTGGGGGAGAGGTAGTACAATTTAAAGTAAACCGTTGACACGAAACCAATATATATGTAATTTGAGATTAGATATTTTAATTAGTTTGAGCAATAGAGTAACCAGGGGCGGCGCGTAGCGTAAATTTTTTGGTATTAGTTGTGGTATATAACGTAGGGGGGTCTGGGGCTATCCACCCCCAGAAAATTTTGAAATCTAGAGGCTCTGAAATGCAATTTCCAGCATTCTACAGAAGATATTTTTTGAAAAAATCAAGCGAGATGAAGATCTAAATGCTAAGCATTTTACGCGGTTCGATGGCTTCACGACCAAATTAAAGGAAACATCCATGGAATTATATCTGTCTGAGACTGTGATGTGACTAATAGTATTGTAGCGGTACTGATGCGCTGCACGAGCTATCATTTCCTTCAAATTATGAAGCTTAACCAACTATTAAAACCACTATCTGATTGGACAACCTTATTAAACGAAACCTCACCCCCATACCACCCCCCGTAATCACGCCCCCCGGAAACCCTAAACCTAATCACAACCCTCCGGGAAAATGTGCCTCCTCTCAGACCCCGACCACAACACCCCTCTAGGATTTTTAGCTTTATGTGTTCAAGTTTAACATCCCGCATGTGGGATGGTTTTATTAGATGGTTAAGCTTCATATTTTGTAACCGATAGACTGCACGTGTGAATACAGTAGCTTGCGTGATGCGCCGACAATACATATGATCAGCTCAACGTTTTGCGAACAGGCGGCCAAGGTATTAGAATCGCAAAACTAATACCTTGTAGGATTACGTTGTTAGATATACAAATATTCGCATCGTTCTTACCTTTGAAGGAGGACTTATGCCTTTTTTTTGTTAAATATGGATTCAAGAAGGTTTTCCTTTCGTCAGATAAGTTCTAGTCACCATATCAAAGCTTCAAAATTGTCATAAATAATTGCTCTTTGTTTCCATATTATCGAAAGTGTTGAACTCCAGTGTTGGGAGCTTTTCCTTGTGAAATAGGCGATACAGCCGATACTACATGGATGATTTATATATTGAGATGTTATATATTGTAATGTAATGAAGTGAAAAGAATTGCAGACATAAAACTGCGAAATAAAAGCAGTTTTAAATCGAAATAGTAAAGCGTCTGCCGTCTGACTTTAAAATATAAATATTGTACCACCTGTGGTGAAATTTAACACCGAAAATCCGCGTTTCTTGTCAAGCTAAGGTATTAGTTTTGAGATTCTAATACCTTGAGGTCTAAGCCTTTCAAACACTTGTCGCTAAAGTCGCTCAGGTTGTTGCGCGCATCAGCGAGGACGGTACGGTACTGCGGAATTGAAATCAAACAATCAAAAACAAAGATGTTGTTTTCTTTCATCCGTCTCTGTTCTTGGAATAATTATATTATTTTACAATTCATTTCAATCTGGAGAAAAAAAGGTATTAGACTAATACCTTTAATACCTTAGCGCGCCGCCCCTGAGAGTAACTCTAGGGCTAGAGTTATCCCAACATCTATGCAAATGTTTCCACCTATTGTAAGTTATTTCCAGGGGCAGGGTAAACTTTGACATGATTACACTCTGAGTCTTTACATAATCAAGCTAGACTCATATTGAAAGACAGGGATTACTCGGCTCACATGAACAGGGCCTAAATTCAGTGTAATAAATTTATTAGCTTCTTGATTTACGGTTTGGATGAGGAAAAGCAACGGAAAGGCACAAAAAAGTGGAGCAGTACATCATTGAAGCATATTGAAGTACAGCGAAAGCTTGACATGAAAACAACACAGGGTATAAAACTTTACAGGGTGTCCCAAAAAAATGCCCCCCATCCATTTATGAGGTGCACCTTCTTTAATTATGGTACAAGAAGTACATTTTTATATCACGCCGAAAGCCCATCCCTCTGTTGTCTGAAATTTTCGGATCGAAGTAGTTATCTACTCGCTTTCTGTAGTCATTTAAAGAGGCAACATAAAACTGATTTGAACTTGTCCAAATTATGTATGCTACGTCAAGATTTGGAAATCTTCTCCTAAAGGCTTCCCTTGTCCTTGTTGGGCTTCCTGTTTCATGATAGGAAAGTACCATGAATTGTTGTCCAAACCTCTTAAGACGGCAAACATGTGCATGGAACTCTCATGAGCATTGTTATTACCCCACGGAACCCCACATAATTTGATGCCGCATTGCTTCATTTGGATACAAACTTTATTCCCCTGTGGGTCAGTTTTCATATGCATATGTATTCAAACTTGTATTCCGCACTCAGACAAAGCTGTGGTCGAAAACGGGATGGGCGACATTCGTTGGGACATCCTGTATTCTTCAAAATCTGTAGGTAGCATAGATAATTTCCATAAGTTGGACAAGTTCAAATTTTGATGTTGCTTCTTTAAATGACTCCAGGAAGCGAGTAGATAACTATTTAGCTCTGAAAATTTCAGACAAAAAAGAAGGAGTGATGGGCTTTCGGCGTGATATAAAAAAATACTTCTTGTACCCAAATTAAAAAAAGATGCAGTACAAAAATGTGGCGAGATTTCTCTGTAATGCCTGCGGGCATTATGAAAATTGTTAATGCCCTACGAACAAAAAATCCTAATAAGAAACTTTTATTGCCGAAAAACGAGGAAAATAAATGCAGTAAACGACAATGAACATTACAAAAGTAAATTCTAGTATCCAGACGAGAAAGAAACAGCAGAAAATAACGCTAGTTCGGTGTTTTGACGAAGTTAAGGAAGCGAAGACCAAGAAATACAAGATAGATTTTGAAATAAAAAGTGCCATATAATAAACTACTTAATAACCTCGACCGTTCGTGATTTAGGGTAAAATACTAAACCTCGGTCTTGAACGTTTAAAATGTATGCAAGGTGCTGTTGACACCCCCCCCCCCCCCTTCTCCCCACGGTGACGCTTTGTGACAGATCCTGTCAGTCCCCCTGCTTTATTTTAACTTCATTTTGATTTTTGGTTTAAAAGTTATTTAAATTTTTATTACGTTGAGGGTTTTTGTTGTGTATTTGCTGAAGAGACCAAATTTATTAAAGACGCATCTCGAAACGTGGTAAACATAGGCGTATTAGGCGGGGGGGGGGGGGGGCAGGGGAGCAATTGCCATCCCAAATATTTGAAAAAGGAAAATTCGGGCACTTTCTGCTGGGAATTTCGGGCAATATGTATGGCTGTGAAATGTTCAGGAAAAATGCATACGTTAAGCTAAGACTGAAAAATACGACTTAAAAAAATCAATATTTAACCCTAAATTTTTCGGGCGAAAATCTCTACACCCCCAAACAGAATTGGGCTGCTACGCCTTTCGTGGTAAACGTTTTCTATATTTTCTTGACGGCTGTTCTCTATTTTCGAATGAAAATTTTTGACTTTGCATTTTTTTCACAATTTTTGACTTTGCGCGCTTCTTTAATCATAGGAACTTAATTTGTGAATTTTCTCGCTGTTTTTTCATATTTTCGACTGAAACTTTGCCTGTTTTTTTTTATGGCAATGAATCTGATTGCACTGGTTAATTGTTTGTAGTTCTATTATAGTTTATATAGTCTTCAGGCTATTAATTTCATTACGCTGGTTATCTGTCGTAGTTAAACAGGCATGGGAACCTGAAAAAAGACTTGCAGAAATAGAATCTTGACAACTTCCATGTAAACAAAATATCTTTTTTACAATCATGCAGAGCGTAATCTAAGTTTTTCTTTGATATTCAACTTTGAAATTATATAAGAACATTTAGTCACTTTAGTCTGTGATTGTCGTTGGTTTGCGCATACTGAATAAATATTTGTATATACATGTATAAACTACCAAGAGTAGTGTGTTTCCTACCTTGTATATCAACTGGGTACAGAGTGAGAAACAGTATTGCACAAGCTATACTGCATAATCCAGCCATCTAATGCAGAAAAGAAACCATTCAAGAATCACTGCAATTAATTAAATCAACAAATGGAATCAGTAGCCTGTGCACAGGTTCTTTCTATGGAAGAAGGGTAATGGAAGGAGGCTAATGGGGGTGGGGGTGGGGGTGGGGGGCGGGGGGGGGGGGGGGGGGGGAGCAGCGGTTGTAGCTGCCATTTTTGTGGCAGTGACCAGAATCTGGTATCATTCCATAATTGGCCAGATCACTGATTCATAATATTGAACTATGGTTAGCTTGTTGCACATATAGCTCCTTTTATTTTTAAAGCCTGGCCAAACGCTTTCAAAATCGCATTCAACATCATTCAACATTGTTGAACGATGTTGAATAATGTTGAAAGCACGAGTGGCCAAATTAATTCAACATCGTTCAACATTCATGAATGACAATTAATTGAACGCGGGCTACCACAAAAGCTGGAATCGACAATATCTCGCATGGCGCATGTCTCTGTTCAACAAAGTTGAATGAAATGTGGCCAAATGCGTTCAACACCTTTCAACATTTTGAGAACAATAGAAATGGTGAACGCGTGTTGAACGAAAATTTGAACATGTTCAAATTTCGTTCAACATCATTCAACACCATTCAACAACGTTCAACATCATTCAACAGGGGTGGCCAAACGCTTTCAACATGTTGAATTCAACAATGTTGAACGATGTTGAATGAAATGTTGAAAGCGTTTGGCCAGGCCTTTAGTGTTTTAAAAAAACGGACTTCAAGTTTCACAACAATTTTGAATGCGTATAATTATCCCTGAGCCCGGGCGTAGGGTCGAAGGCCCGGATCCCCGTGAGGATGCTAATCTCGACACGCGTGGAGTCATTTTACACGCGTGGACATGATATGCGAACGAATTTCAGTGATCTGAATATTTATTTGTATTTATTATATAGCATGCTATCGGATATGAGCTTTTGCGTAATCTGATTGGTTCCCTACTACCAGGCTATCAGCTCATATCCTGCTAGTAGAGGAAAAACAAGATGGCGGCATGTTTTTTTCAAACTGCTGAAAAGAGTTGAAATTGACGGATTTTTATACAGAAAAACATCAACACCCTCAAACCAATGTATATAAAACCAACATTGTGTAAAAATACATTAACAAATACACAATTTAGCATGTTAAATGGTAAAATTCACATAAAAATTACATCTTTTTACTTCAAAAACCCGACTAAAATTAACGGGTTGATTTTAATTTGTTGCCAAACAAAGAAACTCACGGTTACAATCAAGCTTACAACACACATTTCGTAGGAGATCACCAGTAAAGAGACTTTTTTGATTTAGATAAGCATTTGGAGTAGTAAAAAGCATGTTCTTTTTCAAAAACAACCAACTAAGTAATTTAGTTTCACTGCCGAAGGCAGTTTCATTTTTGCATGAAATCAAAACCTTTTTCACGACAGCAACGCTAATATAAACAACTGTCCCACCTTTTGACTTCATAAAGGTATCTTTTAAGCTTTTTTGTTGATCTGCTTAACACATTTTTTGCCTCTCGAGCAACATTTATACAACATTTCGAAGCTGTTTACCCAACAGCTCAGCGAGAAAATCTATGTGAATGCATCATTACGCATGGCGGAAGTATTAGTTGCTTATGCCGGAAGTTTGTTGTTTCAAACATTTCGCTGTAATTTTGTCTCTTGTACAGTGCTTGGCTATATAATAAAACAGTTATACCATTCGCTCTCGTTGTATACAAACTAATAGCCAACTCGGCGAAGCGCTTCGTTGGCTATGAGCTCATATACGACTCAAGCTCATGGTATAACTGTTTTAAAAATATATGTGTGGACCACTGACCATACAATAACTGGACCGCTTGCTCGTGCCAAATAAAGTGTGGCCAGTGGACCTTATGCATTAAAGCAAAGCATGCTGGTAATTTAGTTACACAAATAAATTTTGGAAGATGGCGACCGCTTCCTTCGAATAGGAGCCGTGAAGCATTTAGTTAAATTTGTAGATGATTCTTTTCTTCTGAAGATTTAATAAAGGGTTTTATCTAAGTGATTTGCTTTGTGATTTTGTAGAATTGTGGATGTGGAACTGCCATATTTTTCAAAATATTCATCATTGCGGGGAAGAGATGATTTCGTTCGATGAAGACGGCTCGGATAACTATTTGAGATTTTACACATTTGAAAGGTAGGTACTTCTATAGATGGATTACTTTCAGAAGGGTAAAATAAAAAGCAAGCTGGACTTGCAAATAGCCATGGTGTTTCTAAATTTACTAAAAATCCACACTGGGTGCATGCATTAATAGATTTGCCTTCACCTATTACTTTTTCTACATAATGTCAACACTGCAATTTCTTCATTGTCTTTCCCATAAAGACATGATGCAGGACCCATGGCTGACAAATTGTTCTTAAATTGCTTGTTGAGTATAGAATTTGGGTAGATGCTTTGTTCTCTGTTCATCAGGAGGCCACAATTTGAAGCAGTTAAACATACATGTAGTCTTCTTTCCGTAAACCCAAAACTGCTTTTGGACTTTAGTTCAACGTCCTTCAATTTTCTTTTGAAGCATATAGTTTCTCTTTAACAAATTCAGGATTTGGTAGTACAGTGTTGTATGTTTTGCAAAATTGTATTCCTAATTTGAACATTAAACAACTGACTGGCTTTTAAATCTGCATCTCAATAAGCCTTTCTGGCCTCGTTTGTGTGTCTGCAATTCAAAAGACTCTTTGCTCCCTAACGAGGCTAGAAAGGCTACTTTAGATGCACATAAAAGAATATTTAAAGCGGCGGCATTATGAAAGTGGTCTATGGCCTTGATAGAGTACGCACAGGCTACGCCAAGCTTTCAGAAATCAGTAGCCCGAGTGAACGCCTAAGCAGGCGTCTTGTTCTAATAACAACAGAGAAATAGAAACTGATAACACAAATGAGCTTTTCTTAAAAATATAGAAGAGTACATGATTGGAAAAACCATGGCTAGTATAACAAGTATTACCGTATTAAAGTGAAAAGCCTATGTATAGCCGACCAGATCTCGATTTGAGAAATTTTTGTGAAATATGAGCTGATGTGACTCAGTGCGCATGTTCCGCTACCGGTCTCTAATCATTTGGCTCTGAGCCACTGAGGCTCAGGCGGAAGCTAAGATTGCAAATTCACAGTCATATGTGCTCCTAAGTGGTAGCGTTTGCATATGAGATATAGTTAAAGTGAAATGACAAGTTGTACGTACTATACATGTAGTGCATGTGGTACGTTTGCGAGCTTGGTGTAATATAACAGACGTTTGGTTGACTCGTCAAGCTCAATTACTCAGAAAAAATTTCTGCGCTCCAAACAGGTTCGAACCTGCAACCTTCTAATGGCCCGTTAGACGTTCTAACAATTTCATGAGTCTCGGATAGTTGCAACTTTATAGTCTGGGAGGCATAGCTGGCGTATGGGATGTAGTTAAAGTGATATGATAAGTTGTACGTATACATGTAGTGCATGTGGTACATGTACGTTTGCGAGCTTGGTGTAATATAACAGACGTTTGATTGACGTTCGTCAAGCTCTGTCATTCACAAAATATTTCTGAGCTCCAAACAGGTTCGAACCTACAACCTTCTAATGGCCGGTTAGACGTTCGAACAATTTCATGAGACTCGGATGGAGAGCTAAAGTTGCCAATTCGTAGTGAGGGAGGCATAGCTGGCACAAGTTGTTAGCGGGGTGCCTCTCCTCGCTGAAGTCAAGCCCGGTTGAATGGTGTTAGTACTTGGATGCATGGTAATTGACTAACTTAGCTTCATGTGATTGTAAAGTTGTTCTCTTCTCTGTTCCTCGAGGAGTGTTTTCAACAGGTTCTTGGGTTTTCCTCTTTCCGAAAAATCAACACCGTAGTTTCCCTAGTTAATTCTACTAACTGTACGTGTATGAAGTGGTGAGGGCCATTGAGTTATCAGTATCTAAATACCGTCGTATATTGTCACCCTCAATAGACTCACTTTATATATATATATATACAGGAATCGAACTTGCAACCTTCTAATGCCCGGTTATTAGACGCTCTGAGTTCTTCCTCTGAGCCTCAGTAGCTCAATGGAAAGGTTGCAAATTCATGTAGTCAAATGCAAACCGCTGAGATTTTTGGCAAGGAAATATTGACGTTTTGAGCGAGTCTTTCAGCACAGTAAAATTTTCACTGAAGGACTTCGCTCGAAACGTTAGTATTTTATTACCAAAAGTCTTGCAAACGTTACCTCTTAAGGTGACAATTCATAGTCAGATGTGCATCCTAGCTCTCCGCGGGAGACTCAGTAACTCAATGGTTAGAGCATCTAACTGGTCGTTGGAGTATAAAAATATTCTGTGGTATCCCGCGAGCTTTATAACAACAAATCATTTGATAGGCGTGCAAGATTTAATAATGCTATCGGTTTGCTATTCACAATTGTTGAATTTGATAAATCCGTAAATGCCATCAGTCCTGGCCGGTACAAAAAGCTGTGTGTATTGCAGGCGAATGGTGTTTCGAACCTTATCGTTTGTTTTATAGAAATAATATTTTCTCAATCGTAGGAAGTTGTCCTTTGATACCAAATTTTCAATTAGTTGACTTATCCATGAGAGGACGATTTGCTTTCACACTAAAGTGTTTAACAATCGTGGCAAAGCGAAAAGGTGGTGAAATTTTTGGAACGAATCTGAAATGCTGACATTTCGAGCAAAGCTCTTAACCAGAGTAGTTATGATGAAGGACTCCCCTCGAAACGTCAGTATTTCGTTTCAAAACGATTTGGGTCTATCGATCTGGGTCTATACTAATACAACCCTGGTCAGAGATATTAATAATATTTACCTGATGGAAATATCTTTCAGACACAAATGCACTTAATATTAATTACAAATTACCAGCAGTCTATTAATATATGGTTATTCGTCAACAATCAGCATCTCGTCCAATCAGTAAGCTGCGTCCCAATTTGTTACGCTACTACTCAAAAAACAATACTACGCGTGCAGGCTCTCCTTCTCCTCCTGTCCCCAATCCCCCAAAGGAGAGCCGGCTCGCAGGCTACTCAATGGTTAGAGCGTCTAACTGGTCACTAGAAGGTTGCAGGTTCGAACCTGTTTGGAGCGCCGCAGAAATATTTTCTGAGTAATTGAGCTTGACGAACGTCAATCAAACGTCTGTTATATTACGACCCATTGCATCGGCACAATTATTTGATTTTCTCTTATGAGCTTGTAAACTTCGAATCTTTTCTTTCTGGTTTCTTCAAAGTATGTCTGTTAACAAGTTCGTAGTTGCTTCGTCGCAACTTTACCACAACATGCTCGTCCAGTATCTTTAATTTATTGGTTTAATTTATATCATTATTCGTTTACGTATTAGAGAACGTTTTCACGATATTTAGGCGATCTGTTCGATATATATATATATATATATATATATATATATATATATAGTGACTTTATCTATTGAATCTATTGAGGGTGACAACATACGACGGTATTTAGATACTGATAACTCAATGGCCCTCACCCCTTGATAGACGTACAGTTGGTAGAATTAACTAGGGAAACTACGGTGTGGATATTTTGGAAATAGGAACTTTAGCTTTGCAACTTTAGCTCTCCATCGGAGTCTCGTGAAATTGCTAGAACGTCTAACCGGTCATTAGAACGTTGCAAGTTCGAACCTGTCTGGATCTCAGAAATATTTTCTGAGTAATTGAGCTTGACGAACGTCAATCAAACGTCTGTTATATTACACCAAGCTCGCAAACGTACATGTACCACATGCACTACATATATACGTACAACTTATCATATCATTTTATCACTACATCTCATACGCCAGCTATGCCTCCCAGACTATATAAATTTGCAATTTCTGAGTAATTGAGCTTGGCGAACGTCTACCAAATGTCTGTTAAATCACACCAAGATTTCTAACGCAACCCTTTACATTTTACTCTGACGAAGGGCTCCGCTTGAAACATCACTGTTTTTCGTTGCTAAAATCTTTGCAGTTTACCACCTATTCACTTTGCAATATTTCAAGCTGTTCAGTCTTTTGTATTCCTCGACATGACTTCAGAATTTCAAAAATTTGACAACTGTGCTTAATTATTATCTATACTGAAATCAAAGCACGGCTAATTATTCCGACGTCGATTTGTGGTTTAAATCTAGTTGCGACGTCGATCTACCAAAAATCGACGTCGCTTTGGCGACGTTTTACGGCGACATCGAAAACAACGTTGTTTCGACGTTAAATGGACGTCGATATTGTGTCGTCAAATTTCACGTCATTTTACCACCAAATACCGACGTTGTTTCGAGTTTCGACATCGCCTTGTTAACGTGTTACCGATGTCAGTTTTCAACTTTCATTTGACGTCGTTTTCAACTTTCATTCGACGTTGTTTCAACGTCCGAGGGTGCCAGCTTGGTTTACGGAGTACGACGGCAGCTTTAACGACGCCGTCACTTAAACAAAACAATTCTATAGTTGCGAAACAAAGAGAATATCGGAATAATTTTTCGTCCCTAGCGTAATCTCAACAGTGTCCTCGTTCTTTATGCAACGCCACTTAGGGGGCGATTATACATGGACCGCGGTTAACCGGGATGAAAATGTCATGTATATATAATCGTTTTCATCTAATCATCTCGGCAAACCGGGCTGAAAAACTGTTGAATTCGCTTCGATACGCGCTCGTTTGCTTGACTGTGTGAATAAATAATGCTGAAAGGAACTGAAATAGAACATCAAAACGTTGTTCGTGTGTATCGTGATCATAGCGAAGACTTAATACATTTATTAGTCTTCATGAAGACACTTTTGTGGGTTAGCTAAGACTATAACAATCTTTCTATTAACGATGGACTTACAAAATAAATAATAGACGAATTAAGTGTAAAACTGAAGTCTTTGCCGTTATTTACGTGATAATTGCGAATTTCGGAGTGAAACTATCCCGGCTTACCCGGCTAGCCCGCTCCATGTAATCGCCCCCTTAGAGATTTTCACGTCTTCATTACGACGTCAACGGCCAAAACATGAGATTTGTTGCCTAAGATTGACTTCAATACTGACACCACAACCATTTTAGCAGTACGGTGGCGTTAATTTAAATATCTAATACAGTAGTGAGTTAGTCGTCATGCATGACCTTTTTTAATACAAAAATTGATGTTGCTTTTTAACCGCCGTCGTCGTCCTAGCATCGTAAAGTCCCTAGGATGTCTGAGGGTTGCTGCGTAGGATGTCTGAGGGTTGCTGCCTTACTAGACTGTGGCCAGTCTCGAGGAAAGCAGTGCATTTCATGAGTTTATCAGCGTTGTTAACAGCACAAACTATTCTCACGACAACTGATCTCATTCCTCGTGAGTGATTTCTGTCGCTGAACAACTTTAATACCAACTGTTGTTTGTTGCCGTTGGTTAGAAGACAAGTCAAAAAACTCGTTCATTGAGACATGTCGATCAGAAGTTGTCAACACCACGACGGCGATGGATTTTCTAAATTGGCAATGCCACGACACACTTGTGAAGTGTCTTACAATTTCGGTGAGGAGAGTTTATCTTGTCGAGGTAAGTTATCAGTTTCTACAATTGACAACTGTGTTCCTTGGCAGGAAATTTCACGGTTGTTTTCTTCTATTTTTAGGTCGGTGTGTTGGTGTGGGTTGATTGTGTTTGCGCTGATCAATATTCTGACTGCGTGTGTGTATGTTGACTGATACAAATTCTGGGCTTATTATGGTACATTGCTGTATGATTTTATTAAAGCTCTAGATTTGCCCAGAATATCGTGAAAACGTTCTCTAATACGTAAATGAATAATGTTATAAATTAAAGCAATAAATTAAAGATACTGGACGAGCATGTTGTGGTAAAGTTGCGACGAAGCAACTACAAACTTGTTATCAGACATACTTCCAAGAAACCAGAAAGAAAAGATTCGCAGTTTACAAGCTCATAAGAGATAATAAAATAATTGTGCCGATGCAATGGGTCGGCATGCAAATATATTGTCAGCCGAGAAACTGCTTGTCCGCGCTACTGAAAATACGATCGATTTTTAGACGTCTATTAGTACAGTCACAAAGACAAGTCATACGTACCTTCGTTGTTACAAATTAGCAAAATGTCGTCTTCTAGATACGGTGGTACTCGAACGTGAAAAATGTAATCCTTCCTGCTCGGGAACACTATCCTTTTGCTCTTGCGGGGGAAAGTATAAAAGTTACTGAACCATATTTTCTTGAAAGCCCCTCTGGCTCAGTCTCTATAGAAACGCTGAAAAATTGAGGAGCGTTTAATAATCAATGCAAGCCATGTCTAGGAATATTAAAACCAATGGGAAATATTTTTTTAAATTTCTTGATTATAGTTCACGAGGTCGCATGCCAAGGTCTCTTGAAGAGAAATAGTTTCGTACGCGCGTTAAGTTAAGGCTGGTTTCCACTCCGGAAAATTTTCCTCAGGACAGGAACGGACAGGGAAGTTTTCTTTGTCTCGTGAGCTCTGGGTCGGAACTAATGACTTTTACACAAAAGAAACTTTCCTGTCCGTTCCTATCTTGAGGAAGATTTTCCTGAGTGGAAACTAGCCTTTACTGTTGCATGTTGCAATAGAAGTTGCTGGTCACTTATTGCCCGTCCTGAACTTCCTGTTTTGAATTTTATTTGTTTTTGCTTCTTGCACAGCCAATAGGAATCACACGAGAATAACGCCTGTATTCTAAAAGCTCACACTCACAATCACACTCAATGAGTGGCCCCTCACACTCAGTAAGTGCAACTCAACACTCATTAATGAGTCTCCACTCACACTCACTGAGTATGAGACTACACTCACTCTCCAACCATTCAATTGAATGGTTAGGGCGGAGTGAGTGTAGTCTCATACTCAGTGAGGGTGAATTGAATGGTTGGAGAGTGAGTGTAGTCTCATACTCAGTGAGGGTGAATTGAATGGTTGGAGAGTGAGTGTAGTCTCATACTCAGTGAGGGTGAATTGAATGATTAGAGAGTGAGTGTAGTGTGATACTCAGTGAGGGTGAATTGAATGGTTAGAGAGTGAGTGTAGTCTCATACTCAGTGAGGGTGAATTGAATGGTTATAGAGAGTGAGTGTAGTCTCATAGTCAGTGAGGGTGAATTGAATGGTTAGAGAGTGAGTGTAGTCTCATACTCAGTGAGGGTGAATTGAATGATTAGAGGGTGAGTGTAGTCTCAAACTCAGTGAGGGTGAATTGAATGGTTAGAGAGTGTAGTCTCATACTCAGTGAGGGTGAATTGAATTGAATGGTTGGAGAGTGAGTGTAGTCTCATACTCAGTGAGGGGGAAATGTGAATTGAATGGTTAGAGAGTGAGTGTAGTCTCATACTCAGTGAGGGTGAATTGAATGGTTAGAGAGTGAGTGTAGTCTCATACTCAGTGAGGGTGAATTGAATGGTTTGAGAGGTAGTGTAGTCTCATACTCAGGGTGAATTGAATGGTTAGAGAGTGAGTGTAGTCTCATACTCAGTGAGGGTGAATTGAATGTGAATGGTTAGAGAGTGAGTGTAGTCTCGTACTCAGTGAGGGTGAATTGAATGTGAATGGTTAGAGAGTGAGTGTAGTCTCATACTCAGTGAGGGTGAATTGAATGATTAGAGAGTGAGTGTAGTTTCATACTCAGTGAGGGTGGATGGAATGGTTATAGAGGGAGTGTAGTCTCATACTCAGTGAGGGTGAATTGAATGGTTACAGAGGGAGTATAGTCTCATACTCAGTTAGGATGAATTGAATGATTAGAGAGTGAGTGTAGTCTCATACTCAGTGAGGGTGAATTGAATGGTTGGAGAGTGAGTGTAGTCTCATACACAGTGAGGGTGAATTGAATGGTTAGAGAGTGAGTGTAGTCTCATACTCAGTGAGGGTGAATTGAATGTGAATGGTTAGAGAGTGAGTGTAGTCTCATACTCAGTGAGGGTGAATTGAATGGTTGGAGATTGAGTGTAGTCTCATACTCAGTGAGGGTGATTTGAATGGTTAGAGAGTGAGTGTAGTCTCATACTCAGGGAGGGTGAATTGAATTAGAGAGTGAGTGTAGTCTCATACTCAGTGAGGGTGAATTGAATGGTTGGAGAGTGAGTGTAGTCTCATACTCAATGAAGGTGAATTGAATGGTTAGAGTGTGAGTGTAGTCTCATACTCAGTGGGGGTAAATTGAATGGTTAGAGAGTGAGTGTAGTCTCATACTCAGTGTGGGGGAATTGAATGGTTAGAGAGAGTGTAGTCTCATACTCAGTGAGGGTGAATTGAATGGTTAGAGAGTGAGTGTAGTCTCATACTCAGTGAGGGTGAATTGAATGGTTGGAGAGTGAGTGTAGTCTCATACTCAGTGAGGGTGAATTGAATGGTTAGAGAGTGAGTGTAGTCTCATACTCAGTGAGGGTGAATTGAATGATTAGAGAGTGAGTGTAGTCTCATACTCAGTGAGGGTGAATTGAATGGGTTGAGAGTGTAGTCTCATACTCAGTGAGGGTGAATTGAATGGTTGGAGAGTGAGTGTAGTCTCATACTCAGGGAGGGTGAATTGAATTAGAGAGTGAGTGTAGTCTCATACTCAGTGAGGGTGAATTGAATGGTTGGAGAGTGAGTGTAGTCTCATACTCAATGAGGGTGAATTGAATGGTTAGAGTGTGAGTGTAGTCTCATACTCAGTGGGGGGTAAATTGAATGGTTAGAGAGTGAGTGTAGTCTCATACACAGTGAGGGTGAATTGAATGGTTAGAGAGTGAGTGTAGTCTCATACTCAGTGAGGGTGAATTGAATGTGAATGGTTAGAGAGTGAGTGTAGTCTCATACTCAGTGAGGGTGAATTGAATGGTTAGAGAGTGAGTGTAGTCTCATACTCAGTGAGGGTGAATTGAATGGTTAGAGAGTGAGTGTAGTCTCATACTCAGTGAGGGTGAATTGAATGGTTTGAGAGGTAGTGTAGTCTCATACTCAGGGTGAATTGAATGGTTAGAGAGTGAGTGTAGTCTCATACTCAGTGAGAGTGAATTGAATGTGAATGGTTAGAGAGTGAGTGTAGTCTCGTACTCAGTGAGGGTGAATTGAATGTGAATCGTTAGAGAGTGAGTGTAGTCTCATACTCAGTGAGGGTGAATTGAATGATTAGAGAGTGAGTGTAGTCTCATACTCAGTGAGGGTGGATGGAATGGTTATAGAGGGAGTGTAGTCTCATACTCAGTGAGGGTGAATTGAATGGTTAGAGAGTGAGTGTAGTCTCATACTCAGGGAGGGTGAATTGAATTAGAGAGTGAGTGTAGTCTCATACTCAGTGAGGGGGAATTGAATGGTTGGAGAGTGAGTGTAGTCTCATACTCAGTGGGGGTAAATTGAATGGTTAGAGAGTGAGTGTAGTCTCATACTCAGTGAGGGTGAATTGAATGGTTGGAGAGTGAGTGTAGTTTCATACTCAATGAGGGTGAATTGAATGGTTAGAGTTTGAGTGTAGTCTCATACTCAGTGGGGGTAAATTGAATGGTTAGAGAGTGAGTGTAGTCTCATACTCAGTGTGGGGGAATTGAATGGTTAGAGAGAGAGTGTAGTCTCATACTCAGTGAGGTTGAATTGAATGGTTAGAGAGTGAGTGTAGTCTCATACTCAGGGAGGGGGAATTGAATTAGAGAGTGAGTGTAGTCTCATACTCAGTGAGGGTGAATTGAATGGTTGGAGAGTGAGTGTAGTCTCATACTCAATGAGGGTGAATTGAATGGTTAGAGTGTGAGTGTAGTCTCATACTCAGTGGGGGTAAATTGAATGGTTAGAGAGTGAGTGTAGTCTCATACACAGTGAGGGTGAATTGAATGGTTAGAGAGTGAGTGTAGTCTCATACTCAGTGAGGGTGATTTGAATGTGAATGGTTAGAGAGTGAGTGTAGTCTCATACTCAGTGAGGGTGAATTGAATGGTTGGAGAGTGAGTGTAGTCTCATACTCAGTGAGGGTGAATTGAATGGTTAGAGAGTGAGTGTAGTCTCATACTCAGGGAGGGTGAATTGAATTAGAGAGTGAGTGTAGTCTCGTACTCAGTGAGGGTGAATTGAATGGTTGGAGAGAGAGTGTAGTCTCATACTCAGTGAGGTTGAATTGAATGGTTAGAGAGTGAGTGTAGTCTCATACTCAGGGAGGGGGAATTGAATTAGAGAGTGAGTGTAGTCTCATACTCAGTGAGGGTGAATTGAATGGTTGGAGAGTGAGTGTAGTCTCATACTCAATGAGGGTGAATTGAATGGTTAGAGTGTGAGTGTAGTCTCATACTCAGTGGGGGTAAATTGAATGGTTAGAGAGTGAGTGTAGTCTCATACACAGTGAGGGTGAATTGAATGGTTAGAGAGTGAGTGTAGTCTCATACTCAGTGAGGGTGATTTGAATGTGAATGGTTAGAGAGTGAGTGTAGTCTCATACTCAGTGAGGGTGAATTGAATGGTTGGAGAGTGAGTGTAGTCTCATACTCAGTGAGGGTGAATTGAATGGTTAGAGAGTGAGTGTAGTCTCATACTCAGGGAGGGTGAATTGAATTAGAGAGTGAGTGTAGTCTCGTACTCAGTGAGGGTGAATTGAATGGTTGGAGAGTGAGTGTAGTCTCATACTCAATGAGGGTGAATTGAATGGTTAGAGTGTGAGTGTAGTCTCATACTCAGTGGGGGTAAATTGAATGGTTAGAGAGTGAGTGTTGTCTCATACTCAGTGAGGGTGAATTGAATGGTTAGAGAGTGAGTGTAGTCTCATACTCAGGGAGGGTGAATTGAATGATTAGAGAGTGAGTGTAGTCTCTTACTCAGTGAGGGTGAATTGAATGGTTGGAGAGTGAGTGTAGTCTCATACTCAATGAGGGTGAATTGAATGGTTAGAGTGTGAGTGTAGTCTCATACTCAGTGGGGGTAAATTGAATGGTTAGAGAGTGAGTGTAGTCTCATACTCAGTGTGGGGGAATTGAATGGTTAGAGAGTGAGTGTAGTCTCATACTCAGTGAGGTGAATTGAATGGTTAGAGAGTGTAGTCTCATACTCAGGGGGTGAATTGAATGGTTAGAAAGTGAGTGTAGTCTCATACTCAGTGAGGGTGATTTGAATGGTTGGAGAGTGAGTGTAGTCTCATACTCAGTGAGGGTGAATTGAATGGTTAGAGAGTGAGTGTAGTCTCATACTCAGTGAGGGTGAATTGAATGATTAGAGAGTGAGTGTAGTCTCATACTCAGTGAGGGTGAATTGAATGGGTTGAGAGTGTAGTCTCATACTCAGTGAGGGTGAATTGAATGGTTGGAGAGTGAGTGTAGTCTCATACTCAGTGAGGGTGAATTGAATGATTAGAGAGTGAGTGTAGTCTCATACTCAGTGAGGGTGAATTGAATGGTTAGAGAGTGAGTGTAGTCTCATACTCAGTGAGGGTGATTTGAATGGTTGGAGAGTGAGTGTAGTCTCATACTCAGTGAGGGTGAATTGAATGGTTAGAGAGTGAGTGTAGTCTCGTACTCAGTGAGGGTGAATTGAATGGTTGGAGAGTGAGTGTAGTCTCATACTCAATGAGGGTGAATTGAATGGTTAGAGTGTGAGTGTAGTCTCATACTCAGTGGGGGTAAATTGAATGGTTAGAGAGTGAGTGTAGTCTCATACTCAGTGTGGGGGAATTGAATGGTTAGAGAGAGAGTGTAGTCTCATACTCAGTGAGGGTGAATTGAATGGTTAGAGAGTGAGTGTAGTCTCATACTCAGTGAGGGTGAATTGAATGGTTGGAGAGTGAGTGTTGTCTCATACTCAGTGAGGGTGAATTGAATGGTTAGAGAGTGAGTGTAGTCTCATACTCAGGGAGGGTGAATTGAATGATTAGAGAGTGAGTGTAGTCTCTTACTCAGTGAGGGTGAATTGAATGGTTGGAGAGTGAGTGTAGTCTCATACTCAATGAGGGTGAATTGAATGGTTAGAGTGTGAGTGTAGTCTCATACTCAGTGGGGGTAAATTGAATGGTTAGAGAGTGAGTGTAGTCTCATACTCAGTGTGGGGGAATTGAATGGTTAGAGAGTGAGTGTAGTCTCATACTCAGTGAGGTGAATTGAATGGTTAGAGAGTGTAGTCTCATACTCAGTGAGGGTGAATTGAATGGTTAGAAAGTGAGTGTAGTCTCATACTCAGTGAGGGTGATTTGAATGGTTGGAGAGTGAGTGTAGTCTCATACTCAGTGAGGGTGAATTGAATGGTTAGAGAGTGAGTGTAGTCTCATACTCAGTGAGGGTGAATTGAATGATTAGAGAGTGAGTGTAGTCTCATACTCAGTGAGGGTGAATTGAATGGGTTGAGAGTGTAGTCTCATACTCAGTGAGGGTGAATTGAATGGTTGGAGAGTGAGTGTAGTCTCATACTCAGTGAGGGTGAATTGAATGATTAGAGAGTGAGTGTAGTCTCATACTCAGTGAGGGTGAATTGAATGGTTAGAGAGTGAGTGTAGTCTCATACTCAGTGAGGGTGATTTGAATGGTTGGAGAGTGAGTGTAGTCTCATACTCAGTGAGGGTGAATTGAATGGTTAGAGAGTGAGTGTAGTCTCATACTCAGTGAGGGTGAATTGAATGATTAGAGAGTGAGTGTAGTCTCATACTCAGTGAGGGTGAATTGAATGGTTAGAGAGTGTAGTCTCATACTCAGTGAGGATGAATTGAATGGTTGGAGAGTGAGTGTAGTCTCATACTCAGTGAGGGTGAATTGAATGGTTGGAGAGTGAGTGTAGTCTCATACTCAGTGTGGGGGAATTAAATGGTTAGAGAGTGAGTGTAGTCTCATACTCAGTGAGGGTGAATTGAATGGTTAGAGGGGGAGTGCAGTCTTATACTCAGTTAGGGTGAATTGAATGGTTAGAGAGTGAGTGTAGTCTCATACTCAGTGAGGGTGAGTTGAAACCCATTGAGTGTTGTGTTACAATTATTGAGCGTGAGTGTGAGAGAGCTTTTAGAATAAAGGCGTTAGTTTCAATCAACCGGAGCTTGTCAGAGATGGCAAATGAATAGCAACAATAGTTGAGAACTCGCTTCTATTGCCACGCGATAATTATAGAGTTTATGATAAAGTTTGACATTACACGACTATAAAAGAAACGTCTCCGGTTTGGGAAGTGAAATGAGATCAGTGAGTTGGATCCAAGTGCTGGGTTCACAGTTTTAACTTTTTCGCGCCCTGTTTAAATTAATTTATCTAAAACACTTTGCGAGCACGGAAGAAGCTCTACAGTCTAGAGAAATGTTGATGATAATGGGAATATTTACAGAACAAACACACTTGTATTAAAATGACGCGTGTTGGTCGAGATACTGATCGAAATACCGAGTATTCCGCAAGATGGTGTGTTGCAAAGGGTCGATTGGCACCCAAGGTAGGGGGTTCGTTCTCACTCCCCTCAACTACCGAGCAGGCTTATATAGATGGATTACTTTCAGAAGGGTAAAATAAAAAGCAAGCTGGACTTGCAAATAGCCATAGTGTTTCTAAATTTACTAAAAATCCACACTGGGTGCATGCATTAATAGATTTGCCTTCACCTATTACTTTTTCTACATAATGTCAACACTACAATTTCTTCATTGTCTTTCCCATAAAGACATGATGCAGGACCCATGGCTGAGAAATTGTTCTTAAATTGCTTATTGGGTATAGACTTTGGGTAGATGCTTTGTTGTCTGTTCATCAGGAGGCCACAATTTGAAGCAGTTAAACATACATGTAGTCTTCTTTCCGTAAACCCAAAACTACTTTTGGACTTTAGTTCAATGTCCTTCAATTTTCTTTTGAAGCATGTAGTTTCTCTTTAACAAATTCAGAATTTGGTAGTACATGCAGTGTTGTATGTTTTGCAAAATTGTATTCCTAATTTGAACATTAAACAGCTGACTAGCTTTTTAGGGGCCGAATACATGGGGAAATTTCAGCCCGGGCTGTCTGAAATTTCAGCCCGGCTACTGGGCGATGGAAATGAGGGAGTGAATGTTTTGAATGAGAAACACGTGATAAAGAAGGAATAAATATGGTTTATTTGAAATACACATCTAAATATGTTTGTTTTATGCTGCATGTTTCTGACAACTTGGCTGATTTCCACACTTCGTGTTTCTTATTCAAATCATTCTCCTCTTTTCCATACCTCAGCAGCCGGGCTGAAATTTCCCCATGTATTCGGCCCCTAAATCTGCATCTCAATAAGCCTTTCTAGCCTCGTTTGTGTGTCTGCAATTCAAAAGACTCTTTGCTCCCTAACGAGGCTAGAAAGGCTAATTTAGATGCACATATAAAAGAATATTTAAAGCGGTGGCATTATGAAAGTGGTCTATGGCCTTGATAGAGTACGCACAGGCTACGCCAAGCTTTCAGAAATCAGTAGCCCGAGTGAACGCCTAAGCAGCCGTCTTGTTCTAATAACAACAGAGAAATAGAAACTGATAACACAAATGAGCTTTTCTTACAAATATAGAAGAGTACATGATTGGAAAAACCATGGCTAGTATAGCAAGTATTACCGTATTAAAGTGAAAAGCCTATGTATAGCCGACCAGATCTCGATTTGTGAAATTTTGCGTTTATTTGTCTGTCGGCATTACCTCATCCCTATATGAGCTGATGTGACTCAGTGCGCATGTTCCGCTACCGGTCTCTAACCATTTTGGCTCTGAGCCACTGAGGCTCAGGTGGAAGCTAAGATTGCAAATTCACAGTCATATGTGCTCCTAAGTGGTAGCGTTTGCATATGAGATGTAGTTAAAGTGAAATGACAAGTTGTACGTATACATGTAGTGCATGTGGTACGTTTGCGAGCTTGGTGTAATATAACAGACGTTTGGTTGACTCGTCAAGCTCAATTACTCAGAAAAAATTTCTGCGCTCCAAACAGGTTAGAACCTGCAACCTTCTAATGGCCGGTTAGACGTTCTAACAATTTCATGAGACTCGGATAGTTGCAAATTTATAGTCTGGGAGGCATAACTGGCGTATGGGATGTAGTTAAAGTGATATGATAAGTTGTACGTATACATGTAGTGCATGTGGTACATGTACGTTTGCGAGCTTGGTGTAATATAACAGACGTTTGATTGACGTTCGTCAAGCTCTATTATTCACAAAATATTTCTGAGCTCCAACCAGGTTCGAACCTACAACCTTCTAACGGCCGGTTAGACGTTCTAACAATTTCATGAGACTTGGATGGAGAGCTAAAGTTGCCAATTCGTAGTGAGGGAGGCATAGCTGGCACACGTTGTTAGCGGGGTGCCTCTCCTCGCTGAAGTCAAGCCCGGTTGAATGGTGTTAGTACTTGGATGCATGGTAATTGACTAACTTAGCTTCATGTGATTGTAAAGTTGTTCTCTTCTCTGTTCCTCGAGGGGGGTTTTCAACAGGTTCTTGGGTTTTCCTCTTTCCGAAAAATCAACACAATAGTTTCCCTAGTTAATTCTACTAACTGTACGTGTATCAAGTGGTGAGGGCCATTGAGTTATCAGTATCTAAATACCGTCGTATATTGTCACCCTCAATAGACTCACTTTATATATATATACAGGAATCGAACTTGTAACCTTCTAATGCCCGGTTATTAGACGCTCTGAGTTCTTCATCTTAGCCTCAGTAGCTCAATGGAAAGGTTGCAAATTCATGTAGTCAAATGCAAACCGCTGAGATTTTTGGCAAGGAAATATTGACGTTTTGAGCGAGTCTTTCAGCACAGTAAAATTTACACTGAAGGGCTTCGCTCGAAACGTTAGTATTTTATTACCAAAAGTCTTGCAAACGTTACCTCTTAAGGTGACAATTCATAGTCAGATGTGCATCCTAGCTCTCCGCGGGAGACTCAGTAACTCAATGGTTAGAGCATCTAACTGGTCGTTGGAGTATAAAAATATTCTGTGGTATCCCGCGAGCTTTATAACAACAAATCATTTGATAGGCGTGCAAGATTTAATAATGCTATCGGTTTGCTATTCACAATTGTTGAATTTGATAAATCCGTAAATGCCATCAGTCCTGGCCGGTACAAAAAGCTGTGTGTATTGCAGGCGAATGGTGTTTCGAACCTTATCGTTTGTTTTATAGAAATAATATTTTCTCAATCGTAGGAAGTTGTCCTTTGATACCAAATTTTCAATTAGTTGACTTATCCATGAGAGGACGATTTGTTTTCACACTAAAGTGTTTAACAATCGTGGCAAAGCGAAAAGGTGGTGAAATTTTTGGAACGAATCTGAAATGCTGACATTTCGAGCAAAGCTCTTAACCAGAGTAGTTATGATGAAGGACTCCCCTCGAAACGTCAGTATTTCGTTTCAAAACGATTTGGGTCTATCGATCTGGGTCTATACTAATACAACCCTGGTCAGAGATATTAATAATATTTACCTGATGGAAATATCTTTCAGACACAAATGCACTTAATATTAATTACAAATTACCAGCAGTCTATTAATATATGGTTATTCGTCAACAATCAGCATCTCGTCCAATCAGTAAGCTGCGTCCCAATTTGTTACGCTACTACTCAAAAAAAAATACTACGCGTGCAGGCTCTCCTTCTCCTCCTGTCCCCAATCCCCCAAAGGAGAGCCGGCTCGCAGGCTACTCAATGGTTAGAGCGTCTAACTGGTCATTAGAAGGTTGCAGGTTCGAACCTGTTTGGAGCGCCGCAGAAATATTTTCTGAGTAATTGAGCTTGACGAACGTCAATGAAACGTCTGTTATATTACACCAAGCTCGCAAACGTACATGTACCACATGCACTACATGTATACGTACAACTTATCATATAATTTCATCACTACATCTCATACGCCAGCTATGCCTCCCAGACTATATAAATTTGTAATTTCTGAGTATTTGAGCTTGGCGAACGTCTACCAAATGTCTGTTAATTCACACCATGACACCAAGATTTCTAACGCAACCCTTTACATTTTACTCTGATGAAGGGCTCCGCTTGAAACATCACTGTTTTTCGTTGCTAAAATCTTTGCAGTTTACCACCTATTCACTTTGCAATATTTCAAGCTGTTCAGTCTTTTCTATTCCTCGACATGACTTCAGAATTTCAAAAATTTGACAACTGTGCTTAATTATTATCTATACTGAAATCAAAGCACGGCTAACTATAGCTTGTATAGCTTTGACAGCGGGTTATTAGGGACTTCCGAGCGGGCACACGATGTCGTTCCGACGTCGATTTGTGGTTTAAGTCTGGTTGCGACGTCGATCTACCAAAAATCGACGTCACTTTGGCGACGTGTTACGGCGACGTCGAAAACAAACGTTGTTTCGACGTTAAATGGACGTCGATATTGTGTCGTCAAATTTCACGTAATTTTACCACCAGATACCGACGTTGTTTCGAGTTTCGACGTCGCCTTGTTAACGTGTTATCGACGTCAGTTTTCAACTTTGATTTGACGTCGTTTTCAACTTTCATTCGACGTTGTTTCGACGTTGGAGGGTGCCAGCTTGGTTTACGGAGTACGAACGGCAGCTTTAACGACGCCGTCACTTAAACAAAACAATTCTATAGTTGCGAAACAAAGAGAATGTCTGAATAATTTTTCGTCCCTAGCGTAATCTCAACAGCGTCCTCGTTCTTTATACAACGCCACTTAGGGGGCGATTATACATGAACCGCGGTTAACCGGGATGAAAATGTCATGTATATATAATCGCAAACCGGGCTGAAAAACTGTTGAATTCGCTTCGATACGCGCTCGTTTGCTTGACTGTGTGAATAAATAATGCTGAAAGGAACTGAAATAGAACATCAAAACGTTGTTCGTGTGTATCGTGATCATAGCGAAGACTTAATACCTTTATTAGTCTTCATGAAGACACTTTTGTGGGTTAGCTAAGACTATAACAATCTTTTTATTAACGATGGACTTACAAAATAAATAATAGACGAATTAAGTGTAAAACTGAAGTCTTTGCCGTTATTTACGTGATAATTGCGAATTTCGGAGTGAAACTATCCCGGCTTACCCGGCTAGCCCGCTCCATGTAATCGCCCCCTTAGAGAATTTTCACGTCTTCATTACGACGTCAACGGCCAAAACATGAGATTTGTTGCCTAAGATTGACACCACAACCATTTTAGCAGTACTGTGGCGTTGTGATTTAAATATCTAATATAGTAGTGAGTTAGTCGTCATGCATGACCTTTTTTAATACAAAAATTTATGTTGCTTTTTAACCGCCGTCGTCGTCCTAGCATCGTAAGGTCCCTAGGATGTCTGAGGGTTGCTGCGTAGGATGTCTGAGGGTTGCTGCCTTACTAGACTGTGGCCAGTCTCGAGGAAAGCAGTGCTCTTTCACGAGTTTATCAGCGTTGTTAACAGCACAAACTATTCCAGTTATCGAGTGGAACTCGACGACGACGACAACCGATCTCATTCTTCGTGAGGGATTTCTGTCGCTGAACAACTTTAATACCAACTGTTGTTTCTTGCCGTTGGTTAGAAGACAAGTCAAGGAACTCGTCCATTGAGACATGTCGATCAGAAGTTGTCAACAGCACGAAGGCGATGGATTTTCTAAATTAGCAATGCCCTGACACACTTGTGAAGTGTTGTTTTCTTCTATTTTTAGGTCGGTGTATTGGTGTGGGTTGATTGTGTTTGCGCTGATCAATATTCTGACTGCGTGTGTGTATGTTGACTGATACAAATTCTGGGCTTATTATGGTACATTGCTGTATAATTTTATTAAAGCTCTATATTTGTGAAAACATATTAAGCACTTGGAATTGCATTGACAGTTTTGCCACAGCATTAGAGCAAGAGGCATGATTGTTTAATATTTGTATATTGTGTGTATATCCTGTCAAAACCTTGGCATATCATGTCAAGCGATAATAAACAATTAGACAACGAGGGTGAGTTGTCTAATTGTTTTAGTATAAATTTACCAACAAAATTTAAATAAATTCTCGACCATAACATATTCTTTGAGGCTCGTTTAATACATTTTTTAACAGCCAACAACAAACGTTCAACAGTCATTTCGGAGTCATTTCGGATATCTGCTTGGCCCGTACAGTAATTGATGGAAAAGAAAAGTTTTCTTGCATAATTTAGCATGGATTTTCATGTACAATATTGAAACAATATATATCCACTCATTTGTTTTGTAAAAGTGACAAAAAGTTGAAAGAAACATTCAATTTAGCATATAGTTTACATCACGAAATCTTGTCAACAGCTAGCGTAATTTTGAAATGTGTTTTGTTTGCAGTTATTTCGTTTTAAACGAACACAGATAAACAATTTAACGATCTTACAATTAATAATTTCCATTCTAACCATTTTGTAGCCGTTTTTGTTTTCTGTAGAACGTATTGCTTCGCCTAAATGCTCGCCTAAATGTCCAATTTCTTCTTTCATTTGCCCACTCCGTTATAATTTCGGCACAATTGTTGCTTAACAGAACAACCGCTGGCTCTAATGAACACTGTTCGTGCTATACTACGCATTTTGTCATTGGTCAATTTTTTTAAAAGAATGACTTTCATTGGTTTATCCCAGAGATTTATATCACCAATTATAAACTCCTGCAATAGCCAATGAAATTCAAGGATTTGCATTATAAACTTGTAAATTTATACTAAGTTATAATAGTAACTTGTACTTTTCAATTTTATAATTAAAAAATATAGAAGAATTGTGCAAATACTCTGTCTATTGTAATTAATATTAAATTTTTGGACTTTCCAGCCTCCTTCGTAGGCAACTCTGTGGGCTCTTATGTTGAAGAGGTGTGAGAAACTTGGGTGGAGTGGGCAAACTCGGGTGGAGTGGGCAATCTTGGGTGGAGAGGGCAAGGGAGTGTCACATTGGCTACAGACTACAGAGTTGCTTGTGGAGTAGGCTAAAGGTTTTTGTCCTATTTGAGACAGCACTTCACTTGCGATAGTAATTTCTAGTTTACTTTATAATCTGATGCCGTCGACAAGCTCTGAGTCTACATTTATAAATGCATGTGTTAATAATAATTTTTCAGTTAGATGTGTCCAAACATGTTTAACGTATATCTCCGAACAAAACAGATCGAGCTGAAAGTATTTCCGAAGTCAAAATTAAACAACTGGGTTGCTGGACTACGAAGTATAAAATTCGAACTACTGTTAAATACTGTCAGAATAATAATAAAACTTTAAAGAAATTTACTAAGAATCGAACAGATCGCCCAAATATCGTGAAAACGTTCTCTAATACGTAAATGAATAATGATATAAATTAAAGCAATAAATTAAAGATACTGGACGAGCATGTTGTGGTAAAGTTGCGACGAAGCAACTACAAACTTGCTATCAGACATACTTCCAAGAAACCAGAAAGAAAAGATTCGCAGTTTACAAGCTCATAAGAGAAAATAAAAAAATTGTGCCGATGCAATGGGACGGCATGTAAATATATTGTCAGCCGAGAAACTGCTTGTCCGCGCTACTGAAAATACGATCGATTCTTAGACGTCTATTAGTACAGTCACAAAGACAAGTCATACGTACCTTCGTTGTTACAAATTAGCAAAATGTCGTCTTCTAGATACGGTGGTACTCGAACGTGAAAAATGTAAACCTTCCTGCTCGGGAACACTATCCTTTTGCTCTTGCGGGGGAAAGTATAAAAGTTACTGAACCATATTTTCTTGAAAGCCCCGCTGGCTCAGTCTCTATAGAAACGCTGAAAAATTTAGGAGCGTTTAATAATCAATGCAAGCCATGTCTAGGAATATTAAAACCAATGGGAAATATTTTTTTAAATTTCTTGATAATAGTTCACGAGCTCGCATGCCAAGGTCTCTTGAAGAGAAATAGTTTCGTACGCGCGTTAAGTTAAGGCTGGTTTCCACTCAGGAAAATTTTCCCCAGGACAGGAACGGACAGGGAAGTTTTCTTTGTCTCGTGAGCTCTCGGTCAGAACTAATGACTTTAACACAAAGGAAACTTTCCTGTCCGTTCCTATCTTGCAGAAGATTTTCCTGTGTGGAAACTATAGCCTTTACTGTTGCATGTTGCAATAGAAGTTGCTGGTGATTTATTGCCTGTCCTGAACTTCCTGTTTTGAATTTTATTTGTTTTTGCTTCTTGTCCAGCCAATAGGTATCACACGAGAATAACGCCTGTATTCTAAAAGCTCACACACACTCACACTCACACTCCGCTCACACTCACACTCACACTCACACTCACACTCAATGAGTGGCCCCTCACACTCAGTAAGTGCAACTCAACACTCATTAATGAGTCTCCACTCACCTTCACTGAGTATGAAACTACACTCACTCTCCAACCATTCAATTGAATGGTTAGGGCGGAGTGAGTGTAGTCTCATACTCAGTGAGGGTGAATTGAATGGTTAGAGAGTGAGTGTAGTCTCATACTGAGGGAGGGTGAATTGAATGGTTAGAGAGTGAGTGTAGTCTCATAGTCAGTGAGGGTGAATTGAATGGTTAGAGAGTGAGTGTAGTCTCATACTCAGTGAGGGTGAATTGAATGGTTGGAGAGTGAGTGTAGTCTCATACTCAATGAGGGAGAATTGAATGATTAGAGAGTGAGTGTAGTCTCATACTCAGTGAGGGTGAATTGAATTGAATGATTAGAGAGTGAGTGTAGTCTCATACTCAGTGAGGGTGAATTGAATGGTTAGAGAGTGTAGACTCATACTCAGTGAGGGTGAATTGAATGGTTGGAGAGTGAGTGTAGTCTCATACTCAGTGAGGGTGAATTCAATGGTTAGAGTGTGAGTGTAGTCTCATACTCGATCAGTGAGGGTGAATTGAATGATTAGAGAGTGAGTGTAGTCTCATACTCAGTGAGGGTGAATTGAATGGTTAGAGAGTGAGTGTAGTTTCATACTCAGTGAGGGTGAATTGAATGGTTAGAGAGTGAGTGTAGTCGCATACTCAGTTAGGGTGAATTGAATGGTTAGAGAGTGAGTGTAGTCTCATACTCAGTGAGGGTGAGTTGAAACCCATTGAGTGTTGTGTTGCACTTATTGAGCGTGAGTGTTAGTGAGCTTTTAGAATAAAGGCGTAAGTTTCAATCAACCGGAGCTTGTCAGAGATGGCAAATGAATAGCAACAATATTTTAGAACTCGCTTCTATTGCCACGCGATAATTATATAGAGTTCATGACAAAGTTGGAGATTACACGACTATAAAAGAAACGTCTCGCGGTTTGGGAAGTGAAATGAGATCAATGAGTTGGATCTATCATTCAGTTGGATGATTAAAGAATTAGAACTAGTGCTGGGTTCACAGTGTTGACTTTTTCGCGCCCTGTTTAAATTAATTTATCTAAAACAATTTGCGAGCACGAAAGAAGCTCTACGGTCAAGAGAAATGTTTATGATAAGGAAATATTTACAGAACAAGCACACTAGTATTAAAATGACGCGTGTTGGTCGAGATACTGATCGAAATACCGAGTGTTCTGCAAGATGGTGGGTTGCAAAGGGTCGATTGGCACCCAAGGTAGGGGTTCGTTCTCATGCACTCCCCTCAACTACCGGCTGCTTACCCGAGCAGCAAATTCCTTTCCAATTGTTGACCAATCAGATTCAGACTTCCAATATCTGGAAACCTGACCTTCGACCTTGAGCTGACCGTTTGGAAACTAATCTATTGCTTATAGTTCAGTAAAAAACTTGCGTAAATAGAATCAATATAAAGACGATGTTTTATCTGTGAACAAGACGCCTGCTCAGGCGTTCACTCGGGCTACTGATTTCTGAAAGCTTCGCGTAGCCTGTGCGTACTATAGCAAGACTACATGGCACTGGCATTGCATAGATTTTCACAAATATAATCTATGGTCTTATATGAACTGCTGCGGTGCAGGAAGCGCCGAAGGGTTGCTAATGTAGTATAAATGTAAACAAGGCCGTTTTTCTGAATCTAATATATTTAGTTTCCTAATGTATAAATACGACACACGATATCTAGACATGCACTGAACAGTTCAACATATTGATATCTTACCGGTATTTGCTCTATTCGGTGCTTATTATTATACTTGCATTTTGTAGTTGTCGGACTATAAAGCAGCAAGGCCAGGACCAACCTGTTTTGAAATAGCTCGTCATCTTTTACGTACTGGTCTTTTTGCAGCGGTGGGCAATGGGCGGAGCAGCGGAGATAAGTACCTGGGGGCTGGGTACGAGGTTGCTAACTATATTTCAATACTACAATCTCGTTCCCAGAGTCCACGTTCCCCTTAACCAGCGGGCGGGGAACGAGAGGCTCTGGGATAATCCGTTCACGCCATCACAGGATTCTTGTTATGCGGAAGAAGAGTTATGTAGAGTTCACTGTGTTCATCCGCCAATGAAATATCGATGTGAAACGGATTATCCCAGAGCGCCCTCGCACGCTCGGAAATCGCATAGATAATCGGCCACTTTCATGGGGCAGTTCGCAGGCCACGTGCGTACTGGCTCAAGTTGTCGGCCGAACTTGTCTGGAAATTTTAATACTAAATTCTAAACACACACACACACGCAAAACAATAACAAGTGAACTGTCCATGTTTGGGCAAAAACAAAATCAAGACAAAGCAAAAATCAATAAAAGTTATCTGATAGTTGAGATCTTTATTCACGCTCCATAGTTGATTGGGTTTGTTTTATGTCACTCGTCACTTCATCAGTCGTCAAGTATGCTTTCCACGACTGATTCAAACTTTAAAATCCATTTAAAGGCCAATTTGTTACACACATCTGCCAAAAAAACAACCCGACTTCTTTTGGGGGTAGTAAACGGCCAACAAACAACAGATTTTAGTCATTTAGCATGAAAGTTTAGTAGTTTACGATACTAGATCGCACCTTGTTCTTCGTCTAATTTTTCGCCATATTTGATTTTAAGTCAACAAATGCTTGATATCCTACAATATCCCTAGTATCCTCTTCAACGGATCCATTATTTTCCTTTATCTTCGTAATTTTATCGTATGAACCCACATGTAGCACAACGCTCCTTCGCTGCTCATTCTTCGCTCCTCATTCATCTCGCGCCTGCCTCGCTTGGTCTGGCGTGTACTGATGACGTTTACACGCAGGATATTCGTTCTACGCATGCGTAGCTAATCCAGGTCAACCTGGATTAGGTCCCAGTCGACAGCCGCAATTTCCGATCGTGTTTCTCGTTCCCAGAGCCCACGTTCCCCACCTGGGAAACGAGAGACTCTGGGATAATCCGTTTCACATCGATATTTCATTGGCTGATGAACACAGTGAACTCTATATAACTCTTCTTCCGGATAACAAGAATCCTGTGATGGCGTGAACGGATTATCCCAGAGCCTCTCGTTTCCCGCCCGCTGGGTAAGGGAAACGTGGGCTCTGGGAACGAGATTGATCAATACCAATCTCGTACCCAGGGTCTTCTCTGCTTTCAAAATGGCGAGAGGAGAGGACCTGGCAAAGGCTGGTCACGTGGTTCCCAAATACTCTAGAGTATTTGGTCACGTGGAAAATTTGAGCTTAGCCCGTCCTTGGGGGACCTTCGGTTCTTATTAACGTCAAGGTTGTTGCAAGTCCGGTAACGTTAAATTCGAGCGGTAAATTAGATATATTTCAAAATGTACGACATTTTCTGGATAATTCATATTTGCTGCCGTCAATCACCAGAAATGAAGCCGAAGGCAACGAACGATCATAAACTGATAAACAGAAACCCGCTCTGCGGTAATACAGGTACTGATACATATACTAAAAATATTCGAATGCTGTTGATTGTTGGAAGTATATTGACCGTCCAGTATAGCACATTTATGTTTCTTGTCGACACGTTTTGGATTTGTGGAAATTTAATTGTTGTATCTGTTGATTTATACTCAAACGGCATATTCGAATCTGCTGTCCTCGTTGACTTTGAGGACAGGTTGTACGTTAATACAAATATTCGATCAACAACAACAATACTACGATCGACGAACATTATAGATCAGCACTGAAGACTTTGACTTTGTATATTTCTAAACTTTTTAAATTAGATTCGGAAAGTCCAGAAACCGAAATATTAATGAACACTTCTAACTTCTTGCTTGCATAATAAAGCAAATATGTTGTAGTGTAGACGCCTCTTACTAAAGATGGTCATTAACTGATTTGATAAACTTGTTAAGAGAATGTCTTGTTATTTGTACGATTTGGTTATTCTTGAGTGCCTAAATAGTTCGCTGAATAGTTTTACAAACGCAAGCGAACTATACTCTGTTTATCAAAATATTCCAAAATTATTGGTGTCATGTGACCAGTCTTTGCCAAGGGTCTTCTCTCCGCCCCCGCCATTTTGAGAAGGCCCTGGGTACGAGGTCGTCTTTTCTCCGCCCCGCCAATTTGAGAAGGCCCTGGGTACGAGGCTGGGTCATAACCGGAAGTAAATGGACGAAAACACGCGACCTGATTGGCAACTGAGTCGCTTCATTTAAATCTCCATTTTGAATTTTTCACCGCCACGGACGAAACCAGGATACTTGGAGGAGATTTTTTGTCGTTTTTAATGAATTTTCAGTGATTTTAATTCCAAGAAAAAGTCAGGAGTACCTGGATATGGATCTAGTTAAGCTATGAACACAACAAAACGTTTTCACTGCAACGTTGAAGGCATTTTAAACGCTAAAATCGCCAAGGTGCTCGAAGGCACGTGTGGTCGTCGCTGTGATCCAGTGAACTCGATGTAAGTTAAAATGTGATACCTGGAACGCTAACGTCCAGTCATTCGGGGGGCAAAAAGTGAGGCAAAAAGTTCCAGGCCCTTGCGCGGTTTGCAGGTAGGATTCAGTCTCCCACAAAATGTTTTTCACACGGCCGCCCGTCTTGAGCGAACTGCGAAGACTCGAAAAGGTTTGAAAAATTATTTATTGAATCATTTTATCACGCTATGGGTTGTGCTATGCTGCCGAACTAATTATGCAGTGATTGTCTATTTGTTGTTAAATTATCTGTCATTGTCTTTACAAAACGTGCACGAAGTTTGTCAGTGAAGAATTAAATCAAATTTTCGTTATATTATAAACCATATATATTAGAGTTTCGTCACTCCGAAGAGGATACAAAAAATCAACACAAACTTAGTATAGAATATGCCGTTTAGGTTAGTACCAGTTTCATCAGTGTCGTTTTGTTTAAAAAGCATTCCGCATTGGTACCGAAAACAACAACTAGCCGTGAGTAAACGTGAAAAATAAACAATCTAGCTGCCAGTTATTTCTTAAAATATCATAATGCCGTTTAACACATTCGAACAAAGAATTAAAGGAGCAGAAATAAGAAAATGACATTGGATATCAAGTATCAATACGTCTTCAAACTTGTACAAGAATAGCTTTCTCACTCTTGTTCTCACCTTTTCAGCTGGCTGTTTTCATCATAGCCAGCAAAAGGACGTCTGTTTTCTCAGCCTATTTTCATCCCGAGACCCGAGCTTAATTTACTGTATAATTTCGGACTGCTATACAGTAAATAAAACAACAACAGCACTGCACAACAATGGGAAACCATTAAATGCACGTTTAATAATTTGATAAATAATTTTTTCAAACCTTGGGGGACTGAATTCTACCTGCAAACCGCGCAGGGGCCTGGAACTTTTTGCCTCACTTTTTGGTTCTTCGTTAGCGTTCCAGGTATCACATTTTAACTTTATACATCGAGTTCACTGCTGTGATCAGGGGAACGGCAATGGGAGCCCTGATCTATGTGTGATGCGCGTATCCCCCGCATATATCACCAGTCGAGCTTCAATTCAATTTCATTTTCGAAAGTAGAGAAACATGAGCGAAGAAAACTGAGACGGCTGAAAGAAGATGTTAACGACAAAAGAATCTTCACCGATAGAAACCTCCGCATGAAAAATCACAGTAATGATGGGGCAAAAATGATTCACTGTTGGCTATTGCATGTTATGGCTGATCCAGATACCTCAAGACGAAGTCGAAGACTGTACTGTGGTCTGTGAAAGTCGAACCTCCATTTGAATATATGCTGCCAAGTATATGTGTGGTTTCCATCTTTTTTTAAGCCGTAATCTTGCTGTATTTGCTCTATAAATGTTATTTTAATGATCTATATACCCATACATACTAGTTATAGTCTTGAATGAATCTCATGCAAACTTGAGAAGCTATACTAAAAAAAACTGAATAGTCAACCTCAAGCGGCCGTGATTATCAACTGTACTGTAGTCTGTAAAATAATGGACTTGATCAGATTTGTTTTAAACGGAGACAGAAGTATATGGTAAGAGATACTGACTCTTTTTAGTATGTCCTTTAAAAAATATCCTTAACTATATTATCGTACGTTGGTCTCTTGTGGTGTAGATTTGACTTCGGCATTCGACAACTGTATAAATACAATTTTCAGATAGAGTATGATCGAATTTTATCTGCAAAATGCAATCACTGTAGTTACCATGCAGTTTCTCGTACAAAATATATAATGTTAATCTAGCTGCATGCCTTTTTTTAGTTTTTTTTTTTTTAAAGTGTTATGATATTATCTATGACAAAATATGTTGAACTGCATATTAAGATTATTTAACTCTGGATAACACAAAGCCAAAAACGTTCTTGATTTTTATTGTTTATTTTAAATGCTTTCCGCTGAAGTTTGAGCAAACCTGTTAGAGTCTTCTGCCGGTTAACGTCTATAGTATTTTTGTGCACATAAAATTTGGCAAACAAAGAATATTAATTTTGTTTTTACCGTCGTAAACTAGCTTGAGTCGCATTGATGCAGTTTGCAACTTTTATTTACATCATTTGGTTGACATTTGTTTTAAAAGTCTTTCTTCTCGTTTATTTAACATTATTGGAAACAGGGTTTTAGCATTGTGTATATGTTAATTCATGTGATTGCTCTTTGAAAGAAGCATGGGGTTTTAAACTTGAAAGCGTTAGCAGTTTTTTAGTTTCACGTATTAAAGCTATTAGTCAGTGGCGAGAATGGAAGAGAAAATTTTCAAAAATGGGTTGGTAAAATGTCAGTTTTACAAAAAAAGCACAAAAAAGCACGTTCGCTGACTATGTCAGTTCGAAAGCCCATTTAATTGTCTTTACGTTGGTGTATTCAAATTCACTTTTGTCAACCGATTCGCAGAGAAAACATGATTTTAACGACGTGCGCCCTTCAAAAATTGTAAATTTTTAGGAATTTTTTCAACTCTCACGATAAACAATTGTGATTTTATTAATCTAGAATAAATCCTTGACAATATATAATTAAAACAAATTTAATCTGAAAGAGTTACTTGTTCTTTATTTGTGTTTCTAATGGCAGTAATAATTTTTCTTCCTTTTCAAAAAGAGGAATTTATCTCGGGTACTCTTCTACGATAAACGAGTTGTTGATATGGCATCTGAATCGAGTGATTTCAATTGCAAAATGCAATTAAAATAAACTCTCTTGAGATTTTATTCATGAGTGTGTGTAAAATTTATTCACACAGCAACTTGTTTATTTTGCATAGATAATTGAGGTCTTAAGAATTAGGTGAACACCGGTTTTCATCTAATATCTTGGGTTTTACTAGAGTATCCAACTTCAATCAGGTGATTGAGTGAACTATTGTAATTGACTGATTATATCATAAATTATTAATGAGTTTGTAATAATCTCATGCCATGATCAGTCAATTACAATAGTTCACTCAATCACCTGATTGAAGTAGGATACTCCAGTAAAACCCAAGATATTAGATGAAAACCGGTGTTCATCTAATTCTTAAGATTTCAATTATTTATACAAAATAAACAAGTTGCTGTATGAATAAATTTTACACACACTCATAAATAAAATTAAATGAAATCGCTCAATTGATATGCCATATAAACAACTCGTTTATCGTGTTTCATCAGAGGAATCCAAACACTCGAAAACAATAAAACCACTCAGCCTAGTTATCGCAACGAGCTGCGTTTGGTGGAAATACAGTGGAAACCGTGCGAGTACTCGCAGCGAGCTGCGAATTGCTTCGTGCGAGGATTGGAAATCCTCCTTTTCGCCACTGCTAGTGGTATATATCACTAATAGACATGCAGTGAGTAACTCAGCCAATCAGATGTAGCATTGTAATAGTCCTACTAGTTGGTTTATACTAATGATCAATCTCGTTCCCAGAGCCCACGTTCCCAACCCGGGAAACGAGAGACTCTGGGATAATCCGTTTCAAATCACAGGATTGGTACGCATGCGTAAATATCCGAGCGGAATCTGGATAGTATGTTCTCCTTGTTTGACTTCTCCCCAAACAAGTCAATGGGGTTTCTGGCGAAGCTCGAATTACAGCATCTACACACATACGGCGAAGATATCGATCGCGGCAACGTCTTCACTGGATTCTTGTCGTCCGACATCTTTGTTATTTTGGTTTTAATTCTACTTCCGGTCACTTCAGACCAACTCATGCTCACTATTCAGCCAATAACGTAACGATTTGAAACGGATTATCCCAGAGTCTCTCGTTTTCCGGGTGGGGAACGTGGGCTCTGGGAACGAGATTGACTAATGATAAACAGCACAATCACATTATTTTTTATATTTTTTATTAAGTATGATATTGTCAAAAGGCAAATGACTTAACGTCATTTTTCGTTGCCATAAAGAAAGGCATCAACTATATATACAGTGAAATTTTCACTCAAGACACCACACGTAAACATGCATTCTATATACACTGGTCTAAAATACAAAGCAACTGTGAGCTGCGTCAATAAAAATTTGGTCCTTTACACCATAGCCTACTGAGAAATGGTCTGGAAACTCAGCGTTTAAAGAGCCAATAACAAGATGCAAGTTGGGCCGGTTAAGGTCTTCATTATAGTTCTCAGAGTCATTTCGGTAAAGCGCGCGGTCAATTCTTCAGAATTTATGCCACAACAATATAAGAGAGAGATCGTTAGAAAGCTATTATTACTCGGGCTACTATGGTAGGCCGAGTCTAGGATTCGAAATTGGGCGTCACAATTTTGCATTTTTTACTTCCGCTAGGCGATAACCGTTCCAACATAAAATCACAGCCTGTAGGCGCTTTGAAGTTTACTGAGTTTCCTGACCATATACCTCAACAGGCCATTTGTACAATGACGTACGATGACGTTGGGGGACTACAACTACCAGAATGCTTTGCCAGTATTTTGTGCTAATAAACAGAGAGATCATATAAATACTAGAGGGGGGCATTGGCGGGGAAATTTGGTAACCACATGGCAGCCGCCATTACCTATGATATGTCAGTCAATTGGTTGGCAAATGTACTAGACCCAGTCCTTTGCCAACCAACGCGCCTAATATGTTTGCCTCCAAAAAAATCCAAGATGGCGGCGTTCAATTGGTTGCCCCCTCTATAGTCCAGCTGCTAACAACCAGAATTGTTTGTTTTATGATACAAGCATGAAACTTGGCATGTAGATAGAGTTACTACTGCTGATGATTTTCTGATATAGGGCCAACGCAGATTTGTTCCTGGTTGCCACAAAATCGAGTTTTTCTTCCAATTTACCTACTAAAGTACAGACTTATAAAAAAGTGAAAATTCAAAGTTCACTTTTGGCAAATATAACCTATATCGTCAGAAAGTTTGCAAAAAACTATATGGAGAAGATTTAAGCGGGTAGTACAATTTTCCAAGCCTATTTTGAGTTACAGAATGTTACACCCACTTAAAAACAGCATTTCCCACATTTTTGAGCGTAAATAACTCAAAATAGGATTGGAAAATCATACTACCCGCTTAAATGTCCTTTATATAGTTTTTTGCGAACTTTCTAACGATATAGTTGATATTTGCTAAAAGTGAACTTGAAATTTCACTTTTTTAGAAGATAGTACTTTAATAGGTAAATTGGAAGAAAAACTCTATTTTGTGGCAAACAGGAACAAACCTGCGTTGGCCCCATATCAGAAAATCATCAGCAGTACTGTAGCAACTCTATCTACATGCCAAGTTTCATGCTTGTATCATAAAACGAACAATTCTGGTTGTTAGCAGCTGGACTACTAGTATTTATATGATCTCTATGCTAATAAATACATAGACATCATAATTATAAGACTAGAGGCCAAAAAATTGGGGCCAAAAGTGCGAGAAAAATTGAACGCCGCCATTAGAGGGGCAAAGCTAGTATCCAGGCCTTCTGGAGACATAAATAACAAGAATGAACAGCCTTTTTCCTTGGGTTAAATCAAAGGAGAAAGAAATTACGCTTAAAAGGTATTCAGACATGGTAAACTTTATTATTACACTATTTTGTTCTGGTAACACTTCACGAAATACTTATTAATATAGATTTTTTCTGTTTTTGTTATCGAAAAAATCGAGCGCAAAAACACCAGTAAAAAACCTTCAAAACACGACTATTCGATCTATTTCGAACAAACAGACATTGCACAAAACAATTTAGAATCAACTTTTAATAAGAAACTGTTTCAACGTTTTGGTAAATCGGCTTACCGAAAAGTTCCTTTTGCTTTTTGCGGCCTCCAAGTTTCAAGCTAGCGACGTGCAACATGTCCTCCTACCCTAGAATTACCAATAATCAGTAAGTGTGAAACGGCCTCGAATTACCAATAATTGGGAATAAGTTCTTTAAAATTCACAATTATTGTTAATTGTAGGCATCGCACACTTACTGATTATTGGTAATTCTAGATGAAAGGATATGCTGCGACGTGGGACGTACGTCCGAAATTTCTTCCCAACGCCCTCGCATTTTTGTAAAGAAAACAATAAGTCATTCGGGTCTTTTTTCTCCTCTAATGGCGGCATTCAAATTTCCTCGCACATTAGTCCTATATCATGATCTCTATTTAAAGTGCATATAACCCCAAATTTTTTATCATCTAAATACGTTCTACCTTTGGCAAATAGTTGAACAACGAAATATTTTTTAGATTGGAGAAACCTATTTTTGTTTTCAAAATGGTAAAGAGATGACGCCAAATTAGACATCATTATCTATACAATATTTATTTGCAGGAGTGACATGACCCAATTCTTCCATTAATGATGGGTTTGAACAACATGTTCCATATTGTACGAGTTTTTCCACAAAAATTCTCAGGTAGTTTATCTTGCCGAAAAGAGAAAGAAAGCCAAATGCCTACATAGACGTCATCTCATTACCATACTAGAAATGCGAATCGCCAAAAAATATTGAAGAATAGCTCCAATCAAAAAAATATTTCACTGAACAACTGTTTGCTTTATGTAGAACGTATTCAGATAATAAAAAAATTGGGTTTATATGCACTTTAAAAGGTAAGTTTGTCTCATTTGAAAGAACTCGTCAAATGGTATAAGAAGACCTTTGACAAGTTTTCCGTATCTGTTTTGGTTTTGGAAATATTTCGACCAAAGACAGCGTGCTGTCCGCCATCTTGGAATTAGGTAAGGTGAAATTTTTATCTTGCCAACCTTATGACATTATGAGCTAGAAACTCGATTTTGTTGCGCTATTTCCATTTTAAATTAACCTACAACATTTAAAAAGCCTTCCGTGGAAATTTGGTCACCCACGAAGTAGTTTCATCAGGTTTACCCTGCTTGTGACGTCACCAATTTCCTAGTTAATTAGACTCAATATTACAACAAGATGGCGGACAGAACGCTGTCTTTGGTCGAAATATTTCAAAACACAAGAAAGATACAGAAAAATTACAAAAGGTCTTCTTATACCATTTGACGAGGTATTTCAAATGGGACAAATTTAATTTTTATTGCCAATACCCTTTAACAATTAGATTATGAGCTCGAAATTTCTATGAGTGAATAGTTGACAATAGAGAGTGGAGCTCGAGTCGATTAGAGAGCGGAATAGAGAGTGGACCTCGAGTCAACTATCATCTCATAGAAATTGAGAGCGAAATTGAGAGCATGGCCGCGCGAGTACTGGTACTCAACTTCCTACTCGCTATCTATCGCGAATAGATATCGAGTAGAGTAGCCAACCAGACTGCAGCATTTTCAATAGTATACTAGTAAGTTTCTCAGACTATAAATAAATAGACTGAGGATATTGGCAAAGTATTCTGGCAGTTGTAGTCACGCAACGCCATCCTACGTCATCGTGGCCAATTGACTATAATTGTTTCTACCAAATTATTCCTAATTACACGCGCACAGAACAGACAAAAGACAGGTCATTTACTTTACATACGATTTTCTTGGACGAACTTGTCAGTTTTAAGTCAAACTGGGCTTACCTTTGAGAGAATATGAAGAGAGTGTTCGCGTTGACTTATAAAATTTTCAAACTATCTCGAGTATACCCAAAAGGTCGAAATCCCGAAAAGTCCGAAAATAAGCTAGAACCAAGTTTAAAGTTTATATATGCAAACGACTTCTTCTTCGTTCTTTCCCTTTAGTCGGCATGTTTAAAGTGTCTATGAAACAAAAATTAAGTTTGTCTTATTTGAAAGAACACTTAAAATTATAGAGTAACATCTTTTGCAGTTTTTCGTTTCCTTGCTTTGTTCTTGATATATTTCAGTTTGTTTGATATGCAAATTAAACATTTTGACGTCGTAGGTGCATAATGAGCTATCGGAGAGGTTGGATATCTTTTCTATTATCAAACCAAATTAATTTGAATGAAGCAGGTGGATGTGTTTCGAGCAACACTAAACATGTAGATCCTCAATGGTTTGTTATATTTGTTAATAGCAAATATATACAACTTTTTCGAAAACTCATTATGCACGTGTGACGTCAAAATGTTTAATTTGCATATCAAACAAACTAAAATATCTCAACGAAGCAAGGAAACGAAAAACTGCAATAGATGTTATTCTATAATTTTAAGTGTTCTTTCAAATAAGACAAACTTAATTTTCGTTTCATAGGCACTTTAAGTTATATGTTTAAAGTTATGGAACTAGGATTAGGCGTTTTTGTCTACATAGGTCTTTGTAAAACTAATCTGATAAAACGACACAATCAGGTTTTAGACTCCTCTGGATTTCGACCTTTCGAGTATACTAAAGAAACGCGACGTTAGAAAATTTTCCAACAATGTCGGTGTATTCGGTATAAAGAAATATCACCAAACCATGTTCTTAGTCCACAAGCTCTTTAGGATTTTTTCTTGCTTTTCCCCTTTTTCGATTTTTCTCTTCTCAGTAAACACTGAGGACAGTACCATTGTTCGTCTTCAGGAGGGGCAGCAATCAAACCAACACAAGCCCTGCAATGGAAAGAGACTTTAGTCTTGAATCTGTCTAGAGATAAAGTTAAACATTTTCGTGCGGAGAATGTAAAAGACAGAATGATATGCAGAGCCTTAGCCAGGATTAGTAATCTACCCGTCCAAAAGTGCCCGCACTACTAGGGGAAATCAGGTCTTCTGAAAATGTGATTTTGAGCATTCTGGAAAACAAGAGTACTCTAAATTGGAGAGCAAACAGCCATAGGCGTACCAGGCGGGGGGGGGGGGGGGGGGGGGCAGGGGGGGCAATCGCCCTCCCAAAATTTTTGGAACAAGAAAATTCGGGCACTTTTTGTAGGAAACTTCACGAAATTTCGGGCAGTATCGCTGCAAAATGTTTAAGCAAATGCATTATGACAAGATGAAGTATTTCACACATTCGCCGAGAAAACCGCTGCCCGCTGATCAATGGGTTACAGACTACATAGTTACACGCTTGACTTATTAGCCGTTCGGCAATCTGCACGAAGGCAACTCGGTGGAAGACAACTACACATTAACTATTGAAGAAATCAGCCATGTCCATGGCCATCAATCCAATTCAGGTAGGTGTTGTAAAAACTCGTAGGTGTAATGCGTCGTTATAGGGCATTTGTTATGGAAGGACACGACAACCGAGTTCAAGACTTTTGGCACTTTTAATTTTTGCTGTTGTTTTGTATTCTAAGAATAGCCTCCTCCGCAGGAAACTGTGTAAAAATGGTCAGTAATTTCATCATATCATAATGATTTTATGGCTTGTGGTTTTGTCTGGATTTTTAGATCTCACACATGTAATGACTACACCAAACCAACGGCGCAAAATGTCTTATCGCCAGCGCGTTAAATGTGGAGAGTGTAACAAAGAAATTGATTCTGATTAGAAAGAAAAGCATGCAAAATTACATGACGGTAAATTAGTTGACTTTGCTACGGTATACCATATTGATAGTGCACAAACATTAGTGAGTAGATTTTTCAAATCCCAACCTGCCGTTCCATCTACTGAGCTGCAATGCACTTCAACCGCCATCGCTCCTGAAGCATCCCCTAGTCTGTCACATAAAGTTACTGCCAGATCATATGCTAACAGCGACATAAGTGAGGATAATGAAAATTTTGAGACAACGTCGTTCACCATTTGCAGAAATTTTTTGGAATGTCCAAGACCAGAATTAGGCCCGAATAAACATACTGATTCTGAGCCGACATTGTCATTGGCAAGTGATGTTATTGCAAAGCAACCAGTTGGTGCTTTTGTCGAGCTACCAAGCAGTTGCATTGAAAATTCAACTACGATCGCTCGTGATGCATGTTTGGACACTTGTCAATCATGCGAGGATACTTTGAGTTCAAATAGTGATAGCGACATCGGAAAGGACACTGAAGATGAAAAAAATTATTCACAGTCATTTGCTTGCACTAGCAGTCATGCAGAAGATACAACGACAGTAGATTCAGAACCAAGACAACCTATACTGTCGCAATACAATCGCAAAATGTGTGGCACAGAGACAACAATTAGATACTTCAATCCCGAATGGTACAAGACGTATCCATGGTTAAGTTATGAAGCAAGTGAGAGACGTTTTGTTTGTTTCCCTTGCAAGAAATCCACGATAACTGATTCCTTTCAGTTCGTAAATTGGAAAAAATCTGAACGACTGAAAAAGCATGCAAAAAGTAATCGTCATCAATTAGCTATGACTAAATGGATTAGTTATCGAGTGAACAAAAAATGTGATACGTCTGTTCTGATGCAACTGCATAACGCTCACAAACAAGAGGTGGCACACAATCGAGAATACCTGAAAGTGATTATAGAGTGTCTCCTTTACACTGCTCAACAAAACGTTGCACAGCGTGGACACGTTGAAGAAAGATGTAATTTGGATTGTGCCTCAGATGAAAACAGAGGAAACTTTTTAGAACTGTTGCACCTTCGATGTAAGGACATTCCATGGCTAGCGGAGAAGCTGAAAGCTCAGTTAGAAAATCGTGTCCAGTGGACTTCGCCTAAGATTCAAAATGAAATGCTTGCAATTGTGGCCAACCTGGTAGGCTACTTGAACGAATAACGTGCACGGTAAGAGAAAGCAAGCAAACTTCGATAATTGTCGATGAAACATCGGACATAGGCAAAACGGAGCAGGTAGCAGTGTGTCTGAGATATGTATCTGAAGGCAAAACTAAAGAATCTTTTGTTGGTTTCTATTCAACTCCATCAACTGAAGGAGAAACTCTCTACGAACTTGTGAAGCAAGTTTTTCGTAAGTTGGCTCTTCAGTTAGAAAATGTTGTTGCTGAATGCTTTGATGGTGCATCCAACATGAGTAGGGTCTACAGAGGTCTTGCCGCGAGAATGAAAGAATGTTCACCACTGGCAATCTACATTCATTGTTATGGACATTTGCTTAATTTGGCTATTCAAGACACCATGACAGAAATCGAGCCCCTACGCAACGCACTGGGAACTATCCAAGCCTTGTACAACTTTATAGAAGGTAGCACGAAACGGCACGCCATTTTTTGTGAAACTCTAGAAAATGGAGATCAGTTTGTACGCACACTCAAATCACAGAGTGTAACCAGGTGGTCTTGCCGATGGGAAGCAGTCAAGTCAGTATTTGAGCAGATGCCGAAAATTATCAAGGTGCTCTTAAAACTAGCTGTTGATCGTGATGCCAAGACTTATTCTGACAGTCGTTCTTTGCTCAATGCTATTTGTGACTTTGAGTTTGTATTTGGATTAGTATTATTGAAGGTGATACTATCAAATACAAGTAACCTAAGCAGCTATCTCCAAGGAAAAAGAGTGGATGTGATAAATGCGAGGAAAACTGCTGAATCTACTATCCAAGTGCTAAGTGACTGTCGAAGTGAAGAAGGATTTAATTTGACATGGGAAAGAGCGCAGATTCTCAGCAATGAAATCAAAGAATGTATCGAAGATTCCCAACTTTCATTCAAAGAAGCAAAGACACCTAGAAATTGGCAACCGTCACGACGTCTTCAGGCTTTGTTTGGTGAACCAACAACATCTGACAGACCACTCGTCAAATCTCCAGAAGAGCATTATCGCGTGTCGACATATTACCCAGGTTTATCGAGGGTAACAGCTGAGATGAGATCTAGATTCGACAGCAATGAACAGGATATACTATGTAGTCTAGGGGACATAGTATTCAATGAGTTACCAAGAGCTGAAAGTTACGACCTAATTGCCAAATACTATTCTGTCGACAGAGATCTGTTAGAAGCTGAGAAAAAAATCTTCAAGATTTTTTTGGCAACCAGCAAGGATTCTTTGCCACAGATTGAAACTGCTTCGAAGCTTGTTGAAACAGCGTATGAAAATGGACACAACGAAGTTCTTCCAATGTTTTATAAAGTCGCTTGTATTCTTGCCACAATTCCTGCAACATCATGCTCAGCAGAACGCTCATTTAGCAGCTTGCGACGTACGAAGACTTACTTGCGAAGCACGATGGGCCAGGAAAGGTTACATGACATAGCTATTATTAACATTGAACGTGCGTATACAAACGACGTCATTGAGCATGATATGGATCGAGTGATCGATACATTTGGAGAGCGAAAAGGCAGAAAATCATTCTTTTTCTGAAAGTGAAAGCTATAGAATAGTTGTTAGTAATGTAATTAAATAAAAGTTTGCGGACCATTGTTGCCGGTATTGTTGTCTATTTGTTTTGTCGTCGTTTATAATTCGTAAAAAAATCTGCGAGTTGAAGAAGACCTAAAATCCATTTATGTGAATGGTCTCAACTCTCAAAATTTTTCGGGCAAAAATGCGTTGCCCCCCCAAACAAAGTTGGCCAGGTACGCCTATGCAAACAGCAGCAAAACCTATATCACCCACGCCATTTGTGTCAGCGGTTGTAGAACGCAATTATGCTAATACATGATGTTGTCATGTTGATAGGATTATGGTCGTCCGCCCTCTGCAGATTAAAACAATCGCCAAATTTAGTCCTAAACTACTAAATATTTTGCAAAAACATAGGAACTTGTATCTTGTGGTCAAGGTATGTGCAATGACTGTTGAATGTCATAACAAACCTAAAGCTTGTATACGGTTGTATTAAAGAACTAAAGACGAAACACTTTGTTTTAATAAATTTTGGGCCTCTGGCTAAGCCCATGATATTGTTGGCATGTGGCGTGGCTTGCGGGAATGAGTATACATCAACTCACCAATGACACCACTCGTCACAACCATCGCAGCCAACCATAGGGGAACCATCGTCCTGCTTCTTGCAAACAGGACAAAAGTACGCCTTACTAGGGTCATAATCCTGTTGACAAACAAACAAACAAATAAATGAGAACATATATAAATAGTATCAGAACGGATAGACGAAAGAAGGAAGTAAGGACTGGCGGAAAGGGAGGGAGGGAGGGAGGGAGGAAAGAAAGAAAGAAAGAAAGAAAGAAAGAAAGAAAGAAAGAAAGAAAGAAAGAAAGAAAGAAAGAAAGAAAGAAAGAAAGAAAGAAAGAAAGAAAGAAAGAAAGAAAGAAAGAAAGAAAGAAAGAAAGAAAGGGAAAAAAGAAAGGAAGGATGGAAGGAACGAAGGAAAGGAAGAAAAGAAGACAAAAGGAAAGGAAGAATGGATAGATACACGGAAGGACGGAAAGAAGGAAGGAAGAAGGAAAGAAAGAAAGGAAGGACGGAAGAAAGGAAGGAAGGACGGAAGAAAGGAAGGACGGGAGCAAGAAGCAAGCAAGTAATAAAATAGTGCTCTCGTGCAAACCTATGCGTAATTGTTGACTTACGAGTGTATTATTAGACAGTGTTTCGGTTATGATGCTTCTGCTAACTTTTTCTGTTTCTATCATAATGGATGATTGTTTCGACGACGTTTGACCAGGAGACGTTATTCTACAACAGGAGATAAATGAGTTGTACCATTTCCTTAGATTTTAGACTGTAATTAAAAGTCTTTTAGAGATGAGCCGATCGCTAAAGTGCCGATAGCCGATTCGATTAATCGGCGGTCGATCACGGCACATAATCGGCCGATTAATCGGCCAAAGCCGATTAATTCCGTATTGTTAATTACAATGACGTCGCTGAGGAATGCACCGAGGCCGGCGAGAGCAAAACCCGGGCCCCAGAACTGACATGTGTACGGGGGCCCCCTCCCCTAAATTTACGTGAAATTTTAACGCAAATTTAGGAGAGGGGTGAAAACGGTGAAATGTATGAATGAAGGCTTGCAAGTACATTTTTTAGATACGTTTATTATGTTATTGTACAGTAGTAACAGTACAGTATAATTGTTATTGCAAGACATGACACAGCTCCCGAGCTCCGTCATATACACTACAGTAGGCACCTAAAGCAATCACAACGCGAACGTCACGACGACGACCCAAGTACAATAGTATTTTTCAACCAAAACAAAGCATTGAATAATTTACAGTCCCAAGAGTAATCCCAACACCATTCGGGAACAGTGCTGAGATGAGGAGGTACTTCGTGTTAGGTACACATAATGGTTTCAACATATTACACCAGTCACCAGTGATTGATGATATCGCGACGGGCGAGCGAGGCGACGGGCCCCTTGCAAGGTCCCGGGCCCCTTGCAAGGTCCCGGGCCCTGGGTATTTTGACCCCTCTCGCCGGCCTTGGAATGCACTGACATTCGTACTTTGGTAGTACTTTTCTGTCGCTTGACTCTGGGTTTTGCCGATTTGCGTGAAAATATGTTATTTAATTGGCGCGTTAGGACACTTCTCTCAAACTTCGGCTATATACGCAGAAATAAAAATGCATCAGACAAAATTTGGTTCTCTCTATTATACTTGTTTAAACTTATAAATTTCAAAACGCATGTTTTAAACTTTTAATACTTATAAGACAATCAATTATTTTGAAGTTAGGTCCTTACTCTTAGCTCGTTAACGTTACACACGAAACAATATTCAACGACAATAGTTTTAACGCAAACGTCGCAAATAATAACAGAACATTAACAATAAAATTATGCCACTCATTTGTAAGTATTCTAGCAAGTCTAGATTATTGGAATTATAGCAATAAACTTAGTAACCAAAGTCTAATCTTGGCAAATTATGGTGCAGGAACAAAAGGCTTTCACTTTTTGACGGATTGAGCCGAATTTTTTTTCATGCAAGATGTTACCAGCTTCCCTGAATATGCGTTCCGAGTAAACGCTTGAACAGGGTGCGCTGAGAACTTTCTTGGCGACTTCGTAGATGTTTGGAAAGGCAGATTTTCGTGCAGACCACCACTTGAAGGGTCACTCTTCCTTGGCTACGAGCGGCATTGCGAGGTGCTAGCTATTTTTGTCAATGAATATTGCCGAGTTTTTTTTCCGGTGTCGAGTAATAAATCGCTATGTCGGTAAATAGTAACGCGATGTGCGATTTACACGCTTCCAAATCCATGAACTGAAGAAGACAGCGAAGAAGCGAGAGGACAGCGCTGATTTCAAGTATTTTCGTAAGATGAAAGAAAAACGCGTACATAATCGGCCATAATCGGCAAAAAGCCGATTATGCGTTAATAATCGGCCGATTACCGATTATTGAAAAAAGGCCGATTATCGGTCGATTAATCGGGTTAACCGATTAATCGGCTCATCTCTAAACGCATTACCCTTAAAGGGGATTGGCATTAAAAATTACGTTTGTCTAATTTGAAAGAACTCATAAAATTGTAATAGAAGATCCTTTACAACTTTTTCGTATCTTTCTTCGTTTTCAAGATATTTCAATTTGATTGATATGTAAATGAGATGGTCTCTGACGTCAGGAGTGGGGTAAAATATTTTCATACAGAGCAAAATCACTTACATATCTAACATGAAATGTTCAGCGTCGCAAGGAGATTTTATGTGCACAGTTTCAAATGATTTCGCTGAACAAACTTAGAGATATAACTGGTTTTGCTACATGTGAAAATATTTTACCCCACACCTGACGTCAGAGACCATCTCATTTACATATTAAACAAATTGAAATATCTTGAAAAGGAAGAGAGATACGAAAAAGTTATAAAGGATTTTCTATTACAATTTTATGAGTTATTTCAAATTAGTCAAACGTAATTTTTAGTGCTATTGCCCTTTAAGTGAGGTAAATTAGCAGTAAGTGAATTAACAAGATTTGTTGTTTGGCAAATAATTACTGTGAAGTTCTTCAGTCAATGTCAAGCAGGGCACCATTTAAAAGCTTTCAGCCTGGTTTCCATATAATCGCTACGATCGCTCAAAAATGAACTCGGCGATCACAGCGATCGTATGGAAACCACTCATGCAACGATCGCTGCGATCGCCGAGATTTTTTTATCGTGGCGATCGTTGCGTTTTATATGGAAACGGTGATTTTGCAATCTCAGTGATCTTGGCGATCAGTAATCCATCCCAGCGGACCATTAAAACAATGGCCGCGATCAACCATGGCCGCCTTAGCGATCATATGGAAACAGCGACATGATTGTTGATCGTTGCGATCACCGAGTTCATTTTTGAGCGATCGCGGCGATCGTAGCGATTATATGGAAACGAGGCTTAAGCAAACAATTGTGCCCGGTTCCAAGGGTCTCTAACTGAAGTACATGGCCTACCACAGCTCTGATTGCCATCACTAACCGAGTAACCGACCCATATTATTTTTCGGCGTTTCCAAAACACTGGTTTGTTCCGATACTGTATTGCTGCACATGAACGATGCGACCTTTGACAAGACAGGAATAAACTTGCGAAGTCGAATTTTAAACTAAGTCGCCCCTCCCGTCAAATAATTGTTACTTTCCAGATTTTGGGAAGCATGTGACCAGTTTGGACCAGAGCCTTTTGATGGGTAGCCGAGATAACACCGAGTACGAGGATGGACACGTACAAGTTGAGAAGTCAGAGATTTTACCGAATCCAGTCGGCAGGACTGAAAAAACATCTGACCAGGGCCGTCGAGAGCCCAAATCCATAGAGATCATATAAATACTAGAGGGGGCATTGGCGGGAAAATTTGGTAACCACATGGCAGCCGCCATTACCTATGATATTTCAGTCAATTGGTTGGCAAATGCACTAGACCCAGTCCCTTGCCAACCAACGCGCCTAATGTTTGCCTCCAAAAAAATCCAAGATGGCGGCCTTCAATTGGTTACCCGCGGTTGACTGAAATTAAGATAGGATGCCCCCTCTAGTATTTTTATGATCTCTATGTCCAAATCATTGTACAAACACAGACTTGATGTATCAGTACAAAAGATAGGCCTATACGCCAACGCGACAATGGTACGAAAAACTCTTATGACGTAGTTAGACCTTTGTAATAAAACGGCGTTTCTGATTGGTTACCGCGCGTGTTCCATTTAACAAATAGATTCCATTTTGCCGTTACCTTTTCAGTTATAGATGTACAGATGACGTCACAACGCGGTAAGAACAAAAAAGTGGCCCACGAGACGCAGTCGAGTGTGTCACTGATGTTCTTATCACGTTATGACGTCTTCTGTGCATCTATAACTGAACAGACAACAAAAAAATGGAATCTATCTGTTTTATACAATAAAAAATAGAAAAATTATGTTTTAAATTATCCCGGAGAATTTCCGGGGCATTGAAAAAGACAAATCACTTCATCTGACGTGATCCATGATCTATACAAATCAAGCAACGTCATTGGCTCGTGATGTTGCAGTGACATCCGTGATTGGTTTAGAGATATCAGACTACGTCAGTGACGAAATCTGTGCATCTGTCTTTTTATAGATCATGGCTATCGACCAATAAAAACGCACGGGAGCACGGGTGGCGTGTGCTGTTAGCGCGCTGCCTCTCACCAAAAGTTAAGCGGAGTTACTTGGATGGGTGACCGCTTGGGAATGACCACGTTGTCGAGCTGGAAACTAATGTGAGTAGAGTTGTAGTTGATCTCTCCTGTGCTTCGAGGGTTTTTCGCCGAATTATCCGGTTTTCCTCCCGCCGCAAAACCAACACTTACATCATGGTAGTCATGTTCAATTGGGGCATTTCGCTCTGTTTGATCACCAATTGCTACAGGCAATAAAGTCATTAAATCTAAATCTAAATTATTGTATAAAACTTGATGGAGCACGGCAAATGTAGTGAGAAACTCATTTCTAATCAGCAAAATAAATATTGTTTTGTGTCTGATTCTCTGTTATAAAAAGAAGTTGTTCATGGTTTGGCGTGCTCCATTGAGTTGTGGATGCACTTGGGAATTTGGATACGCCTCGACCAACTCTTACGCTTTTTTCGTGCCCTCCGAACATCCCGCGTGCATCCATAACTCGATGGAGCAGGCCAAACCATGAACCATTTCTTAAGTGGTGCATGCTTTTGGCTACAAAAACAAATGTTAACGACGACTTACATTTTAGATGAACCTGTTGCTTTGGTTTCGACGACCTTGGACTCCCCAGATGGGTCGAGCTTGAATCTTATTTTGGGAATCGGAGGTTCAGTTTTATCAGTCTAAAAAAACAAGACATTTCAGCAAATAAAGAAAAAGAAATAAAAAAGAAAAGAAACTATACATGCCCAATCTGCTGCCACCGCAGTATCGTTCTTAGAGCCTTCGCTCTTTATTGGCTTTACCGGATAACTTTCTGTGCTGTTTCGTGCCGAATCTGTTCCCACTACTCAGTTCAAATAAAACAAACGAACGAACGAACGAACGAACGAACGAACGAACAAACAAACAAACAAACAAACAAACAAACAAACGAACAAACCAACAGATAAACAAACAAACAAACAAACAAACAAACAAACAAACAAACAAACAAACAAACAAACAGACAGACAAATAAACAAACGAACGAACAAACAAACAAACAAACAAACAAACGAACAAACAAACAAACAGATAAACAAACGAACAGACGAACGAACAAACAAACAAACAGACAAACAAACAAACAAACAAACAAACAAACAAACAAACAAGCAAACAAACAAACAAGCAAACAAACAAACAGATAAACAAACAAACAGACAAACGAACGAACGGACGAAACGAACGAACGAACGAACAAACCAACAAACAAACGTGAAACCATAACCTCCTGGCGGAGGTATGGAGATACCCGAATCCAGTACATCACTGTAAAGAACGCGCGCTATGTCTTTGCCTTACCTTCGGTATCTTGTGTTTTTCCTTGTGATTCCCCTTCTCCTTATCTTTGTCTTTCTTCTTCTTCTTCTTCTTATTGTGCTCTTTTTTGACCACCGATTCTAAAAATCCACCGGAGACCTTATCCTTGTTGACTGGTTTAGCAACACTTTCGAATAACTTCGCTTTGATCTTTAGTTTCTTCTTAGACTCCAGACCGATTACTTTCTTTGTTTTTGCTGGCGTTGTCGAACGTTTGGACTGTCCCGGGCTCGATTTCGACAATTTCCCACCTACATCCGATTTCGGTAAAAGTTTAATCATCAACTTCGGCGTACTCAAGCTTTCGCTCTCAAAATCACTTGCTTGCTGTGGAGACTTTAAGCCATCCGTAACTTTCTTCTTCTTCTTCTTGGGCTGCTTATCTTCCGGAGGTTTCACCTCATGATGGGATGTAATTTCCTTCTTCACCGTGACGCTTGGCGAAGGCTTCTTCGAAGGACCTCCTTTCACGGGTGACGTCAATGGCGATTCTTGTTTTACGCTTAATTTTTCTGGAAACCTCTTGACGACGAGCGGTGATTTGTCGACCAGTGGCGAGATAGCTTTGGCAGGCGAGATGGCTTTGGCAGGCGAGATAGCTTTGGCAGGCGACGTGGCCTTAGCAGGCAACATGGTTTTAGCTGGTGACATAGCTTTTACTGGCAATATGGCTTTGACAGGCGACTTCAGCTTCGGCGAAGGCGATTTTTTCACCGCCTTTGGAATCTTCCGACCAGACAAGGGAGACTCGGCTCGAGCACCTGACAAAGGCGATTTCTTTTGAACTTTTGGTGAGGCCGACTTCTCGGCCTTTATCTTTGGTTTCTTGGAGCTGGGGGACGTCTCCGACTTTATCTTCTTGTGATCGGGTGGGGCGATTTTTGGAAGGGATAAAACTAACTCCTTTGTTGGGCTGAATACCTTTTTCGGTTCAGTTTTCACTTTCACTGTGATCGCCTCTTTCGCGGGTTCGTCGGGAACCTTTGGGATCTCTTGCGGTAAATAGGGTGAAACAGGTGTAGCTGGGGATAAAGACTCGCCGTCCGTATTATCGAGGTTTTCTTTCTTCTCGAAAATTATGTTCGGGGGGATATCCAGTCTTGCACGCTTACTCTCAGGAAAACCCCGCACAGGGCCATCGTGCAGGCGTTTCGCGGGGAAATTCTCACTCTTTTCAACCACGTGATTCGATTCTTTTAAAGGACTCGTTTTCATTTTCTCACTTTCTTCCTGACTCAGAACTTTAGCACTTTCCTCTGGAGCGTTTTCTTCGCTTTCAACTACAACAGAAAGGAAATGAACTTCAACTAATACGCTTTGAAAGTCTGTCCGCTGGTAAGAACGTACCAGTGAACACCATTCTCCAGTTCTGAAACTCTAACTTCAGTCATTATCACGCTTCAAAAGTGAAGTCAGGATTTTCGTATATCACGTCAGATGCCGCCCCCTATACGCTGTCTGTTACCTTTCGACCGGGTACCGTATAGCGAACAGTTTGTACTGAGAGGGACTGAAAGCGACGCAATATAGCTGACTTCACGTTCTGCCCCGGAGTTGGCATTCCAGTTATGAAAATCGAGTTCACTGGGACGTACGAAATAGGGACTTTAAGATCTACGACGTCAAGTTCAACGACGACGTCCCTTAACCTACGGTTACACACACCGATTTGTGTCGCAATGGCGTTGCGAGAGAAATCGGGCACCTGCCTACGAGTTGTCACCGATTTGTATTGCAATGGCGTTGCGAGATAAATTGGGCACCTGGCTGCACACGCCGATTCGTGTTGGCGATTTGTGTTGCTGTGGTGTTGCGAGATAAATTGGCGTGTGGCCGTGTGTAACATGCCCATGCAACGTCATGCAACACCGATTTTCGCATGCCTGAAGCATTCCCGCATCATCTCGCAACGCCATTGCGACACAAATCGGTGACACAACTCGACATGTGTCGCCAGGTGCCCGATTTCTCTCGCAACGCCATTGCGACACACATCGGCGACACAAATGGGTGTGTGTAACCGTAGCTTTAAACAAAATAATTATTATTGCAAAACAAAGAGAACGAATAATTTTTAGTCCCAAGGGTAATCCCAACACCGTCCTCGTTATTTATACAACGCCACTTCGAGCATTTTCACGTCTTCAGGACGACGTCAAGGGCCAAACGATGAGAACTGTTGCTTGAGATTGACTTTAATACGGACACTACATGCACAATCATTTTAGCAATACTGGCCACTGGGGCGTTTTGAAAGTCATTAAACTGGCTTCAAATATAAAAACTAATAGTCAGTTAATGAGGACTTCTTTAAATTGTAAAATGCATGTCGCTTTTTAACCGTCGTCGTCGTTCTAGCATCTTAAAGCCCATAATATGAGCGCGCCAGAATGGGTTTTCTGATTGGCCAAATGTTAATTATGAATTTGTTTCCGTGATCGTTACTGTATAGAGTTAGGATTTGTGTTTGTGCTAAATGATCCAAACCAATCAGAAACCTTCGTAGGGCCTTGTTCATATGGTCCCGGTAAGCGAGCTGGCCGGCTCAGCGAGATCTCGCATCACACTTATTTCCCTATTAAAATTTCGTTGTGTTCATATGAAAAACCGGTTGGCAGCGTGTGCCGAAATCTCGGTAAGCGGGATGAAATTTTCCCCATATGAACACTTCGTCCTCTCGTAACGGACAAAACGTTTGGTTTTTTTTCGGACGGGATTTGAGGATTAGTTGAAGATTTTATTTTTTATTAGAATATAAATGTCAATTGTATAATAAAAGGATTGATTTTGGCGCAAACAAACTTGTGCACTACGACAACATTGTGATCTTTGATGGCTGTCTTGTCACGGGTCATCAGCATAGAAATAATAGACCTAGAATGCGTGCTCTGTCACGTGACAGGTGTCCAAATTAAATTAATTTTGCCCTTATAGATCCGCCATTTTGAATTTTGCAAGGGGTGGGATATATATACAACAATGATCGCCTCTCAAAATAAAGAATTGGAGGACGTTTCAGGGATAAATTGGATACATGCATGACAACAAATCAGCCACATACACATTAGCATAAAATAAAACAATTTGCAAGACACTTGCTTTGTTAAACGTACTAAAAACTATAAGTTCAAAATTATATTTCGATCAATTCACCACAATTACAAAAAGCAACAAAAAGATAGGCTCATGCTAAACTTGAAATTCAGAAATTGTCTGCATCAAGCCCGTATAAAAGAAAAGAAAAGAATCAAATACGTAATGGAAACTAAGAGAAAATCTTAAGAAAAACACGGATTTAAGATGTCAATATAAATAGATGTCGAAAAGACTGATGTATAAAAAGTATGACAGATGCATAAACATTTTATATTTCAAAAATCACAAGCTAGAATCCCTATTAGATTGGATAAAAAAGAACAAAACACTTACTGTCTCCTGGATTAATCCTCCACATTCAGTATAAATCACATACAGATTGGCAAGTGGGAATCATTAAAATATATATAATGTAAAACAGTAAAAACACTAAAACCATTCGACATTCGTATTAAAAGGCCGCTATCGTCGCCATTTCTACATCCAGAGTTTGATGTTCGAAATGTTTTGGCGAAGGATATTGCACTTCACATGCCTTTATCTTTAAATTCACTAATCCAGTAAATTTCCCGGCGTAAAAAACAAAGAAATTCAGTGCTGAAATACATCCATCGTCCACTCCACACCGGTTATCAACCGCGACCGTGTAAAAAACTGTTAAAAAGTCCTAGGGCGAGTTCCTTTTGCCCTTATAAATCCGCCATTTTGTGGCGACAATTTTTTGACTGACAGGAGATAGGAGCACGCATTCTAGGTATATTATTTCTATGGTCATCAGACAAGCTAATCCCCGAGCCCGGGCGTAGGGCCGAAGGCCCGGTGAGGTTGCTAATCACGACACGCGCGGAGTCGTTTTACACGCGTGGACAAGCGTGATATGCGAACAAATTTCTGTAATCTGAATATTTATTTATTTCTATGCATGGTACGTTCACTTGCGTGGTAAAGATTGTGGGGCACTGGGAACAATAAAATCTATTCTTGACAAAAAACTTCAACATAATTTGTTCCTGGCAAAAATACTTCTGAAAAGGCTTTTTTGGATACGTATATCCCGTTCAAAAGGGCAGAAACAAATCAACATTTACGTATAAAGCAGAACAACATCCTTAGTAGAAGAAAACCCGTCACACCGAACTCGAAAGAGGAAAAAGCAATAGCGAAAAAACCAACAAGAAAAAGGCCGAAAAGGTTAAGCTTATACGGTAAAAATATAGAGCAGCTGCTTTCAGTATTAAATGACGAACATTTAGTAGCATTGCTGTTCGAGTTTCCCTGTTTTTAATACATCCTGTCACTGTTTATACAGTAATTTTGTTTTCTATTTTGTGTGTCGTCCTTGAAGTATTTTACAACGTATCCGTTAATACGTTTTCGCTTGCCCGTTGTATGTTTTACCTGTGGCTGCCGTCTTATCTCCTTTTAACTATTTTTCTTACGGTAAAACCACTTGTAACTTAGCGTAGCTTGTTTATAATTTGGCATAAAAATCGGAAAAGGAGCAATTTTTCGTCTGTATTAAAAACATATAAATGCTGCATGTCAAAATAATACAGATGTATAAAACTTCAGATTTTGGGATGAAATTTGTTTTTGCTATTCTAAATGCATTTGAAATGCCATAAATGAATATAGCTGTGGCAGCCAGTCAGATGTTTGAGTAGTTTTCAATCAATGCCTTTGATAAAGGCAAATATTTAAATGCGCTAGCAATGTTCTTTGTAAACATGGAAAGAAAGGACTGTAAAATATAACCCTAATATTTTATTGACATTTCGAAGCCTGCTTCGGTGGCCTGGTGGTAACATCGTCGGTTTGCATGCGGGAATGGTCGAGTTCAAACCGTGGAAGCAACCTGCTTTTTTTCTTCATCTCTATTTTTTTTCTTCTGAATATTGTCTTGAAATTTTTCTTCGTTATTTATTACCTTCTTCTTTAAAGATTAGAGTTAAACAATTTTTTTTGTTTCAAATATTATACTTTAATTAAAAGTTTAAATTGTTCCAACACGAGCGACTATTTCCAGGCTCCCAATGAAAAAGAGCGCGAAGATGTAATTGCGTTAATTTAAACATTTTCTTCTTATCAGAGGAGTTTAACAAATATTCGTGTAAAAGAGGGCGAGGGGTTGTTGTGTTAACATATTTCTACTTTTATTCATAATTTCTCCTCGCTGTACACTGTAGGTGGGATGAAAACTACCATATGAACACAAGACATATTTCGTCTCGCTTACCGGGCCAGCTCCCTTACCGGAACCATATGAACAGGCCCTAACTATAGCTACGTGATGACCCCTGTCCAGACGCGACCAAGCTATCTCAAGGGGGTAGGAATGACTCGAGAGACAGAATCAACGTTGGCAACGTTTGACAAAACGCAAATAACAAGTTAGAACTTTCCCTCGCACTGACGTGGTGACTCTTGTAATCTTGTTCTTCAGGTAGGGCCAGCAGAAGAGTCGGCACCACTGATCCTGCCTCCTCCACAGGCCCTATTGCATCATGGACAGGTCACACTGTTGAGAGGGCCTGCCAGATCCTGTAAACAAAATGGGGACTGATCCCATTATGCACAGCGAGACTAGGCCCTATAGTTTTGAGAGGGCAAGCAAAATCTTTCCGGCCGCTGTTCGACAAACGTACGTCCAAGTTCTTTTAACACTGTGATCCACCAGGAAATTCGGTCTAAACTTTCTTACAGATCATGACAATGAAGAAACCAATATGTTTTAGAAATACCGACCTCCTGCCGATAATATTTTTAGCGACAAAAAGGAATTGAAAGAAAAAATATCTGCCGAACAAAAGCAAATTCGACGGTCAGGAAAGTACAGGTTTTTCTTATTGTTTTTTGGTTTATTTAGCTATCGAAGACTGTCAACTGACCAAGAGTTAATGAGATTTACTTTTGTTAAATTGTAGGTTATAGTGTAGCGTAATTCAAGTTTCAGTTGTTGTGGAAACCGAAAAAGTATAAACCAAAGAGTCTCTGGGTAGACTAAAGTGTATTTTCGTTGATTATTCCGGCCGAAAGTTGACAAAGTTCAACCGTAATTGCTTTTTTCAACAATTCCTTCATTTTAAAGCTAGGATTCGTATGTCATTAGTCTTCAATGGCCTTCAAAATCTTCGGATATAGCCATGGCTATTAACAATGGTAGTTAATTATGCAAATTTATTCCGTGCCAAGTTTTGCCAAATTTTTTACAGGATCTTGCAGGCCCTAAATTCGGCGTGTGTGACCTGTCCATGATGCAATAGGGCCTGTGGAGGAGGCAGCCACTAGCCTGGTACCCTGGCCCAATTTCAAAAGAAATAAGGGCCAGGTAACCACTAATCTCATTCTCGCGTCATCAGGGCTAAATCCACTTATGACGATTGCAGTTTTACTCATAGCCACTAAAAACGCGCGAAATTTCAACCAATAGGAAAGCAGAAGTCTTTAGTGGTTACCTGGCCCATATTCTTTGATTGGGCCAGGGTACCAGGCTAGGCAGCCACTGATCTGAAAAATAGGACTGGAGCGAGTTTCTATTACAGAAAATGAAGACAACGGCGGCCATGTTGGAGTGACCACCTAACAACTACTGTGGCGTTCCAGACACGTTGGAGGGCATTCTGACATTTTCTAATTAATGTTAGTGAAGGGACATATTGGTTGGACAGTTATTTGATGTCGGTCAGTTTTGCTTTTCCTCTCAGATTAGCCATTGAATTTGTAATGAGGTCATTCCAATATGGCCGCCGTTGGCTCTAATTATCTCGTGAGAAAAGCCAACTGTGAAGCGTCAAATTATGTTCAGGTTTTTGTGCATTTCTGGTTAGCAAAGTAAATATATTGGCCAGACTCTAAACCCATTTCGAAAGTGTCTCAGTTTGATTTGCTTGCACAATCGCAGTTTCTAATGATCTCTGGTCAGTGCAAATATGCTGGCTTCAAAATCAGCTCATCCGACACAATAGAAAACTCGATCCAGTCCTATTTTTCAGATCAGTGGTCGGCACCCAAAATAATACATTCCGTATTATTACAGTACTGCCTAGAAGTAACCTAAAAAAAAAACCAGGATGAACCCAGGTGGATCCTCGGTGAAACCAAGGACCAACAGGAGGTTAATTAAGGCTCGACCTAGGTTTCAACCTATAGGTTAACCCCACCCGCACGCACATTTACGCGCGCAAGGTTCACTTGTCGAAAATCGGTAATGAGTCGCTTATTTCCGTAGTTTAGCGTCCTTTGCCACTTCGCAGTCACACAGCCCTTGTTACTGTACTAACTGTATATGTGGCAGGTCATGGCGTACGCTGATTGGTTGCTGAGAGGCCCGGAAAAGGCGTATTGCTCTCCCAGGCCAAGACAAATCAATACACTTTTTTACGGACCACTAATTTTTGGCGGAAAATGAAAATACAGTCGAACCTCTATTAAGCGGCCACCCTCTATTAACTCTTTCATGTCCGAATTGGTCTTTAGTATTTTATTCTGGCTAACGCCAGACGATTTTATTCATCTCTGGGGAAGCCCTCGGACAGGAATGAGTTATAAACTATCTCTCTAACTCTTTCCTGTCCGAATTGGTCTTTAGTATTTTATTCTGGCTAACGCCAGACGATTTTATTCATCTCTGGGGAAGCCCTCGGACAGGAATGAGTTAAACGGCCACTTGTCAAATCCCCTAAAATATTCCCTGTAATTTACTATAGATTACCCCTCTATTAAACGGCCACCTCTACTAAGCGGCCACGGCCACCTACGAGCGGTCCCAATTGGTATTTCGTATTGTTTTTTACCTGTATTAAACGGCCAGCTTAATTTATCTTAGGCACAATTTGTACCGCAAGAGAACCGAAACTAAAACTTGAGCTAAATAAGAGACCATAGAACACTTAGTTGCTGTCAGTAAGTACATGTATTTCATTCAACACATGTCACTTGAAACCTCATGCCTCAAGGTTACATGTCGGAGAAACACTACACTTACGGTGCAGAGAAACACTACTCTTTACTTTGCGTCAAATCTCTCCTTGTGCAGGGATTTGGCGTGCTGAGACTCTGCGGAATTTCGCACAGTATCATGGATATGAGAAGCTAGCTCTGTCAATTTCAAAGACAAATGACTTGCTTTGCGCTTTGAAACTCAGTGCACCGCAGCGACAGATGCACATTGATAACTATTTTCAGCCAACATAACTTGCTATAGGCGTCAGTATACATGCATCGAACGTGTGGCATTTTTGTTATTCGTTTCGTTGCTCCTTTGTTTTATTATTTTTTCGGTTTTTGAAAACTGTTTTGTCAACCAGTTTGGGTTTTTTTTTTCCAAGTCTACTTGTTACTGTTATTAGTGTTTTAGAATTGAATAAAAGGACATTTGACCACACCGAAGGCCCATTGTTGGCATCACTCTATTAAGCGGCCACAAGGCCATTCCCCGAAGGTGGCCGCTTAATAGAATTTCGACTGTACTGTAACAGAGTAAATAGGTATGTTAAAATTGTTGGAAAATTTTGAACAATACGTCCAGGGATATTAGTATTGCTTTTCTTGAAAGCTGTTTATCTTTAAGCGAGGCAAATAAATGCCTAACGGCTAACACGTCAGGTGTAAACATGAAGCAAAACGAACAAGCTCGAAAGTAAGGTAAACGGAAAGCTTACATTCCCATCCGAAAAGCCAAAATATTTTCTGGGAAGCACCCACCGCCAGCTGTCACCGCACGAATTATCAGCCTCAAAAAGCCAGACTAAACATTAATACGTACATGCTATATACACTTTAAACCTTGTAAGATAAAAATCCTATGGAGTTCTAACCCTAACAGCAAGACTTTCAGTCCAAACACTCATTCAGAAAATGTGTTAACTGGAACACAAGTTACTTGTTACATAACTAGGTAACGATACAGTATGTACTGTAAAACCTGAAAGAAATGGGGGATTATTATAGTCACTAAAGTAAAGACAATAGATATACAAAAACCTTTACATGTAGGTTCTTCATAAACTTTTGGAAGGGGAGGCAGATGCTCAGAATAGAAGTCCGCTCGGTCTACAATTTCTCCTTTGCTTGGGTGTTGTAGCCGGCAGGGCCTGCACCTGGGATACGTGGTGAAAGGATGAATAAATTGGACTGAATCTACCTGGGCCACGTAATTTTCCAGTTCATGAACAGCCACACCAGTATCTTGAAAGGCTAAATGTAAGTCGTCCAAATTGGGCTTTGTTCGGTTACCTACAGTGAAAAAGTAAGGAATAAAAGTAAGAATAGTCAAGTAATGCGACCCTAACTATTACTTGATAAGTTTTAAAGTGGTTGTCTGATGAAAATATTGTTGGTAGTGTTTCCGCATAGTCCTAAAGATATTATGGCGGTTGGTAATCATTTCGAAATTCTCAAAAAGAAAGTTGTATTTTACGTGGGAAGTTTGTATTTTGGAGCGCTGCCACTAAATTGGCCGTGTTTGAGAAGAATGAGTTGAGGAGAACTTGACGTCATAGACTCAACAAAAACAAAAGACCATTGTTGTTGTCAACAAAAGGGTCATTGTTGTTATTGAGTCTATGACATCATAAGCTTCCTCGACACATTCTTTTCAAGCTCAGCCACTTTAATCGCGGCGCTCCAAAATACAAACTTCAAACGTAAAATATCACCTTTTCGTCAAGGAATTTTGAAATAAAACTTTGCACGATTAGTAACTACCATTACATCTTTAGGATTATGCAAAAATATTGCCAACAACACTTTCACCAGAGACCCACTTTAAAAGAAATAATACCGTAAAATTTCCAATTAACCGTACCGAAAAAGATGGCGACTTGTACATTTAACCACGATCATTTGCCTGCAGTAACTATTGTTTCTTGCAGAATTATTGGAAGATATGGTTTTCAAACGATCAGCTTTGGTAGGAATGAAGTTCTTGCTTACTTAAATCCATCTTAGCATGATCAACAATGTTTCTAGTTGTTATTTGAGCTGATTTGAGGTCGCAAATCATTGTGGTTAAATGTACCAATTAATGTAGCGGCCACCGGCCCCAGGATTAGCGTCCATTGGGGCCGTTACTTTCGGGGAGGGGAGGGGCGTTATTCTCGGGTAGCAGAAAAGTGTTGGTATGACTAGTTGCACGGGTGGCGTGTGCTGTTAGCGCGCTGGCTCCCACCAAAAAGTTAAACCCGGTAACATCTTAGCTGTGATCCGTGGTCTGAACTGTGTCGTATGGCGGCAGCCTGGAGCGCCTTTGATATGCCTCGACACGGCCACGTTGATCTGCGTAATTCAGCCGCTGACTGCAAGTAAGGATGATTAGTCCCCAGTCCTTTATCCCTTTTATATTTATGATGCAAATACAAATGAATTACCACACATACACATTCTTATTTGGCAAAATCTTTTCTGTTTAGTTATACAAAGACACAAATTTGAACTGTGCAAATTCTGAACTCTGAAAAATCAACACCTACATCATGGTAGTCATGTTCAATTGGGGCATTTCGCCCTGTTTGACCACCAGTTGCTATTGGCAATATAGTTATTAAATCAAATCATTTAAAACCTTACATTACATGTATGCACGTGTTTATATGGCGTTAGTCCATTACTGTTTGCGAGCATCTTTTTCAGATAAAAGGTTATATCCGGTTAAATACAACACGTTACTTTCAAGTAGTCGTTACTTTTGGGGGGACCACCACTTTCAGAAATTATTTGAACTATCGAAAATTTGCAGTTACTTTCGGGTAGCCGTTACTTTTGGGGGACCGCTACTTCGGGAACTCTAGGGACCCAACTTTTCCAACGAAGTTACTTCAATGGAACTGTGAAATAATGCTCTACCTGTCTCTGTTAAATCCTCGCCTACTATATATGAAATCGTTCAAAACCGTCTTGTTTATCACTATGCTTTATTTACAACTTTTAATGACGAAAATATTTATACATGGAAGGCAATATGTCCTAAATGTTCCTCTGTGAGAAACTTAACAAAATTTAAACAATGTTGTTACTAACACTAACGCTAACACTAACGCTAACACTAACACTAACACTAACACTAACACTAACGCTAACACTAACGCTAACACTAACGCTAACACTAACACTAACACTAAATCACTAACACTAAATCACTAACACTAAATCACTAACACTAAATCACTAACACTAACACTAACACTAACACTAACACTAATCACTAACACTATCACTAACACTAACACTAACACTAAATCACTAATAGTTATTTTAGTTTGGCTTTTTACTGTAAGTGCTATTTCTGTATTACTCTAGTGTATATATATGGGCTTTCACCTAGATTGGAGCCTCGCTCTGTTGTGATCGACCCTCGTTGTTATATTTTTGTCTGTACATTTTTTCTTTTTTCACTTTTTTGTTTGTATCACAACGAAAGTTTAAATAAATAAAAAAAAAAAATACAGTACAAAAATTTTTGGTGGGCATAGCCGTGAAAAAATACTTGAAGTTGGACATTCAGCCATGATCTTTAATGCACCAATGTACTGTAACAACATACTATATTAGCCCCTTTCGACACGTCTCCCCCTTGACAAGTAAAATTGTCTGGCATTAGACAGAGTAAAAAAGATAAAAGTTGTTCCACAACAGCAATGCATATACAGTATGAACGCCTTGAACTGGTAAATGAGCGTATTTAACCCTTTCATGCATGGCTTTCCAACACGTCTCTTTCCATTGAGTAAAATCATCTGGTGTTAGACATAAAGTTGGCCCACAACATGACAACAGCCATGCCCCTCCCCCAACTTTGTTATAAAGTGCCCTTTTTGCAACAGAAAAGTGCCCTTTTTATGAAAAGAGCCCTTTTAAAGCTGTGCCCCTCCAAGGTCAACTTGCTTGCTACGCCACTGGCAACAGCAATGCACATGAAAGGTAAATATAAGACCCCGTTTACACGATGCCGGTACAATTTGAAAACGGAACAAAATCATGCCGTTTGGGCCTTGCGTTTACACGATACCGGCACAAAAATGACATGAAAACGGCACAAAATGAAGACGGGTTCCTTGACGGCATGAAATGAAAACGGAACACTAACCGGTGTAAACGCCCGTGCCGTAACAGTTTGATGACGGTAATCACGATATATACGACCATAGTATTCGGGTCAGCAGTATTCACAAAGTCTTCTCAATTCTCATTGGAAGAGAATAGTCACATGCTAATCCGTCATTATATATACCGGCACCGTGTAAACGCAAGACTTTTTAGCCTGTATTTATACACCGGCATGACTTTGTTCCGTTTTCAAATTGTACCGGCATCGTGTAAACGGTGTCTAAAACTCTACCTTTAAAATTGTGTTGAAAATATACAAAAGTTGACAATAAACAAAAGTGAAAATAATTCAAAAGGCAATTTGAAAAGAAAATTGACATCATTGGGTAAAATTAACGTATTCTGCAATTAGTCAAATTATCTGCATATACAGTATTGAGCTCATCAAACATATTGTACAGGTGTGCAGAGTGTATACTGTACATACTGATTTATGTCCAAATGCACAATACAATCTTCACATCTGTGTGAAAAATGTGTCTTCACAAAATTAAGTACTGAAACTAACACAATAGCTAAAAACAGTATTGCTGAGAAATAACAGTGCAGCTGAGGTTTAGGTTAAGTTAAACAATGATAGAAATGGTAATACATGTAAAACAATTCGTAAAGCACAATAAAATGATCTATATAGTAATACAGAAAACAGTCCATATTTTGTATTCATAGTGTTTTAGAGACAGTTTAATTAACACTGAACAGAGTTAGATTACAATTAAGCTGAGGTTCAACCTTAGGTTTGACCTCGGTTTTTGTTAGGTTATTTCTGAGCAGTAGCAGTACAGTAAACAGTAAAGTGGCTACAGAAATCTAGAAACATCACAATGGGGAAAAACTTGTAAGTTGTTGTTTGAGGATACTATTTTGCTTAGGCAATCTAATGCCATCCATACAAGAAGTGGTCATCCATACTGTAAATCTAATTTTTCAAAAATGGCTATGAGGTTGTCCATAAGAAGGCTGGAACAACTGTCTGGCTAAAAGCCTGCTGTCATCTCAGTCATTTGACACACAGCTGACCAGAAATTACAATTTAAAGGGCAGAGGTCAAGAACACCAAATTACATGTAGAAAGATGAAACAAATACTGTATGCTCAGTCAACAAGCTACAGTATCTCTGTTGTTCATCAGACTTTGTTCAGTGTTGAGAGACAAGATCAGACACATCAGAGTCAAGCAAAACTTGAGTCATTTGGCAAAAAAATTGCAGAGTCAAGACATTCAAGTTTTATCCTGACTCAAGTCAAGTATTTTTTTGTATAAGACTTGAGTCACCCTTTCTGGTAATGTTAGTCCAAATTATTGAATCAAACTTGTTGTCTGGAAACTGGGTGAAAGTCTTTGTTCTATCGTTTTGTTTAGTACCTTTATGCAAATTTGTGCACTAAGCACAATGTATTGGTATGTACTGTATAATGAAGCAATTATCCAATATCAGTGTCTTAGTTTAATCACTTAACCATGTTATTTAAATAGTGTGTTAATAAACAAAAAAAAAGAAAAGGATTGTGCATTTCATGATCAAGACTGTTCTAACATTAAATCAGAGATCAATTTAAGTAAAAGCCCCCCCCCCCCCCCCCCCCCAACTAAACAGTTAGCAGTCTATAGACCTTATTAAAAAATGGCCACCGAATTAAAATTCTTTTATATACATATAAATTAGCCCTTTCTCATGTGTGAAATTCAAAATAATTTTTACTTTAAAACGAGGTCATAAGGTCTAATTTATATGCACATAAAAGAATTCTAATTCGGCGGCCATTTTCGAATAAGGTCTAATATAATTACCTCATTCTTAAAAAAAAACAACACTAAAGTTTATAGTTAGGTTCATATCGCTTAAGAATCTGTGGGAGCATGTTAAGAATCTGTGGGGGCATGTTATTATGTTAAGAATCTGTGGGAGCATGGGTGGCATGTGCTGTTAGCGTGTTGCCTCTCACAACTGCAGTTCAAAGTTAACCCTGGTTGGATGGGGTTAGTACTTGGATATGTAACCACCTGTGAATGACCCCATTTTTAGGGATTGACTGGGTTTTCTCCCTACAAAAAATCAACATCCCGACCAAGATCTTAGCTATGCTCCATGGTCAGATGTGTGTCGAATGCATGACTGCAGAGTTGGACACTTTTTGCCAAGATCTTGGGTGCACAAAAGCTGTAAAATCAGGTCAGGGGTGCAAAAAGATGCCCAGGGGCACACTCAGGTGTGGGTAAAGGCAACCAGAAACTTGCCAAGTGCACACCACAAGTAAATGAAATAATTATCAATTGTTGGACAAGTCTGAGCAAAATATCATGATTTGTCAGTGGTCAGCTACCAGTTATTTGCGGATGCCAAAGGCAGAGGTAAATACATGTAACTGGGAGCAAGACACTGACAAATCATGACATTTTACAATAGACGAGTTCAGTAATTGTTTTATCATTCATAAAATAGTTAAAAATTTAAAACACCCAAAGTTAGAGATTGCCATTCTTCTCTGTCTTTGAGCATACAGGGTACTAAAATTTTCATAAAACTTAGTTTTTGTTGGCACAAGTCTAGCTTTTTATCTCACTAAATCTTCCTTTTAAATATTTCTTTTCTGAAGTATATATTGTCATTATGGATATGTTTGTATTGAAAACAAGTGCACAAAAAATATTGGCAGGTGTGCATGCTGAACAAATTATTTGCAGCAGAAAATTATTTGCACTCAGTTATTTGCAGGTGAATTATAAACCAGAATTCAGGATAGAAACAAAATAAATGATAATGCAACTTAGTAGAACTTACTGTTGTTCCTTTGAATACAGTAAGTCATGTACTTTTAAGTTGTTTCAGTTAATTGTTTGTAAATATGTATGTTTGGCCCTTATAACATAAATCATGCAAAAGCCACTGACATTGGTAGATCAGGGGTGGCTGAGGCAACACAATTGTTGTGCAACATGTCTCAGGGGCACCAAAGGTCATCACGTAACATATTTTGGGTGCACCACTGCCCAACTCTGCAGTCTGGATCAAATGGAGCACCTTTGATATGCCTTTGGCCATGTTGATCTTCATGTACATCCTTCGCAATTCAGCCAGTGGCTGCAAGTAATGCACCACCCACCCCCAGTGCATTTTTTATGATGTTTTATAACCTTCAGAATTCTGTAACATCATCCATAAGTGGGGCATAAATCTGTTTTATTGTTCTCCACCTGGGGTACAATCTTAGCAGAGAGAAAACTGAAAATTAAATTAAAATTATCAGGCTAACAAAATGGCATTTTCAGCTGGTTGTCATGTACATGTATGAGTTCAAATCTCATTTAAATTCAATGCAACTACAGTAATCATGTAAATATGTAATTACTTGCCTGATAAAATTTTTAGATTTTCTTTTTTAAATGACACAAATACTATAGAGCGTAGAGTTCTGGGAGAATTTTTTTCAAGGAATGTGGTGTACGTGTAGTTGATCTAAGTCAGGAGCAGGCCTCGAATTATACTTTTTGCATCCAAAGACTGAAATGTCCTCTGATAATGAGTTTCCATGAGGCTATCCAAGGACATTTTTCTCTTGGCTAGGACAAAACTGTTATCCTATACAGTCAGGAAATGACTAAATCCATGATAAAGAGTGACTAACATTCACATGATATTATGTCATTTATGTGCTATAGTATTAGTTAGTAGTGACTGGTATATAGATATACTGTAGGACTGTCTTCTTCACTTGGACATGCAGATCGCTTCACTCCAACACTGAACAATGTCCTCTGCATATTTTAATCAGGGTCTGAAATTTGCGGTATCCCGATATCCACGGGATACTAAAATTTCGTTTTGGATACTGTTTTTACTTGTATCCCGACTGGGATACCACGAAATTTTCAAAAATCGGGATAGCGGAAAAGGCCTCCGTTCTCCCGATAGATTTTGTGCCATCAGCACCATGTCTATATAAGTCTTTACCATCTTGGAAAAAATTGAGTGATAGCGTCGTTGATTTTGTCAATCTCGTCCCCAGGACCTTCGTGGGGATGGTTGTCAGCTTGCTACCCGAAGGCCTCAAGGGGATGTTTGAATATTAACCTTATAAGTAGTGTTGGGTTTTTTATACAAATAATTTCGGTGAATATGCTAAAATATCTAATTAAATAAAACAAAACTCCTGCTAGAATCACAGCTCCTGTAGAAGACGTTTGTAGTGAATGTAGTCGATGAAGAGGGTAGAAGACGACGTCGTAGTCGTCAGAGACGAAGAGGTACAGTGAAACAGCAAACTGATCAAGTGTAACGATTTTTAACAGAAAATGTTCGTAGACGTAAAGAAAAGCGCCAAGCTGATCATAGACGTAATACCAGACTTCAAAAAGCGTCATCGTATAATTTTCCGCAAGTAAAAAAAAGCTTTTCCCTGGGTCAAGTTGACAGGGACTAAGATGTTCTGTGAAATTTGCTTGGCATATCCTACTTGGTGTTGCAAAAATGACTCGAAGTTTGTAAAAGATGGATGCACCAACTTCCATATAAAAAGCCTACAGACTCATTTGTTTTTTTTAATATATTTCTTGTGATGTTACAGTCACCCTGACAAATATGGGTGGGATTACATAGAAATTATTGGTACACTAGTATCCAGAAGTGGGATACACTGGATTATTAGGGGGGATACTAAATACTTTGAAACCCTGGTTTCCCATGGGATACTGAAAAAAAAAAGAAAATTACGAAGGGGTGATTTCACTGTTATTGTTACAATGCACATTGCAACAATCATCTACCAGTGTGTTGAACACGATGGTTTACGTTTAGCACTTTTGTGTTGTGCCTCATTTCTGTGAACTCTTTTCCGGGCTGATTCCGGATGTCGCGCAATGCCAAAACGTTTATTGTTGCTGATAATTCAATCATTGGCTGGGATATTCTATTGCCAAACATTTTCTTACAATCATACGTTCGATCGATCGGGAAAATTTAAAAACTCAAAACTCCATCAGTGGACAAAAGTGTCCTAGTATAAAACTGCATTTCCTGCATGCCATCAGGACCCTGTTGGCCAAAATATTAACTCTTTACATATTATGGGGAAAAAATCCCTATCAGCAGCCAAATGACGATTTTCGGAGGACATGTCCTCCATGAAATTCAAGGCTTGGTCAGGAGTAAGCTGAAAAATTTGTGGATTGCTGTATGTAACATGTAGGAAGGGTATACTTCAACTGTTCATATTGACACAGTATTAAATTTCAAAAATCAATATCTCCGACCAATGTGAATTTTGAATTCATTGTGAAACACCTCTATAACAATGACGTGTAACAGGATGCTTCTTCAAGTTTTGCACAAACAAAGAGCAAGGGATTTTCCTTGCAGCAAGTCCCTGGAGGCAAGGTCTGCAACAGTTTTTCACAGTTTAAAAATCCAAGGCCCCCCTTATCCACAGCCTTGGGGCCGAGGCCAGTCTGGAAAGTTGTTTTTTTGTATGCTGGATGGTAAAAGCATGCCATTGTATGCCAATTAGAGTCCTGGTAATCGTACGCCAGTCCAAACAAGGTGTTTATCTAAGCAAATATCTCAAACAACATAGATCAAAGTGTACACCAGCATCTTTTAACAAGAATTGTACACCAAATGTACAGCAATTGAAAATTTACGGCTGTACACTGGACATGTCCAGCTGTACTCACAGCATCTAGACGCGCGACCAGGACAGAGGTTGACATTATTTTAGTGGGGCATAATGCACCAGTCAATGTACAGGTAAACCCCCACCCACCACAGGCCGCAGATTTCAGTAAGCGGGGACGATTCTCGCGTCATCTAGGCGCTAAAAAAACTTATGACTATTGCAACTCATAGAAAAAAGCGCGAAAAAATCGCAGAAGTCTTTATACATCGCCCCCCAGACTTGACTGCAAGGAAAAATTCCCGTACTCATGTGTTGAGATGAGTTTTATGCCACATTCGATTACGAAGTTCTCCAGAACTCTTGCTATATTTTGTTTAGTTTTAAAGAATAAAAATCAGGCAATTTTGTGAATATTTAATTCTACCAAAGAAAACAAATTTCTCTTGAAGTTGGTGTTTACATTTACATAACCTGACAACCAGTTGAAACCAACACCGCTGCCAAACGTTTGTGCATGCGTGAATTCACTAGAATAAATATCAGGAGAAGCCGAGGCGACAACAACCAGACAGTGAAGACTAAGTAAGACTCAACTACCGTCGATTGGTTAAATGTGATTGGTTGAGCTAAAAGAAACCTGTCAAATGCTCATGGGAAACATTGAAGTTTGATGCTGGTGGAGGTAATGTTTTTTATCAACAGTGTCCATCCTTAGATGCAATCGACGGTATTCATTTGTGTTTGAAAAAAGGGTTATGAAAATTACGAAGGGGTAATTTCAGAATATGTTACAAAACAGGCTTATGCCCCGCACGTCAGTGATGTTTTATTTTTTGAAAACCAGAAAATGTCTTTTCTATGCCCCACTTATCCACAGCCTGGGGTGGGTGGGGGTTTACATTGACTGGTGCATAATTAGGATGATTAGCCTCCAGTTCTTACCTTCCTTTCCTTAATTTAGTGAGGTTTTTAAAGAACAAGAAAGGCAATCCTATGAATCGCTAACTTTAAGGGATCGGTGGGGGGGGGGGGGGGGGGGTCGATATTGCAAGGGGGAATACTTGAACCGATATCATATACAGACACAGTATGCGCTTTGAAATTTCAAAATAATATTTGCCGAGTTTACAGACCATTTCTCCACCGACTATGACTTCATTGACAAATAAAGAAGAAAAACTTACACAACTGCGTGTAACCATAAGCAACTTTTCCTATCTCCTCTAAGTATCGATCTCTGGCATAACATCGAAATAAGTCGGCATCGTGAGTGGTCTGACGCGACAAGGCCTACATCGATCTGACAAATTTGAGCAACAGCAACACGTAAAACTTGACGATTAAAGCTCTCCATCATCTTCCTGGCATAGACAGGCTACATCTACGCAGGAAGTGTATTTTAAAACTAAATGTGACTCCTTAAATTGACGAGCAAAATCTTCAAGGAGATCGCCATCTTTGTCTTTCAACAAAATACAACATGGAGGATGACCGCGAGCGAGCGGTTTGGGACTGGGTCTGCACAGGGAGCCCTAGCCTGGTACCCTGGCCCATCAAAAGAATATGGGCCAGGTAACCACTAAAGACTTCTGCTTTCCTATTGGTTGTAAATGTTCACGCGTTTTTTAGTGGCTATGAATGGAAATTGCACTTTTATCGTCATATGTGGATTTAGCCCTGATGACGCGAGAATGAGATTAGTGTTATCTGTGCCATATTTCTTTTTGAAATTGGGCAGGGTACCAGGCTAACTGGGAAGGCCCTAGCCTGGTATGGCCAATTTCAAAATAAATATGGGCAAGTGTAACCACTAATGTTGATTTCGCGTTCAGGGCTAAATCCACTTATGGACGATTGCAGTTTTACTCGTTAGCCACTAAAACGCGCGAAATTTCAACCAATAGGATGCAGAAGTCTTTAGTGGTTACCTGGCCCATATTCTTTGATTGGGCCTCGACAGTGGTACCAGGCTAAGGGAGCATAGCCTGGTACCCTGGCCCAATTTCAAAATAAATATGGGCCAGGTAACACTATCTCATTCTCGCGTCATCAGGGAAACAATATTAAAATATATGACGATTTGCAGTTTTACTCATAGCCAATAAAAACGCGCGAAAATTAAACCAATAGGAAAGCAGAAGTCTTTAGTGGTTACCTGGACCATATTTCTTTTGAAATTGGGCCAGGGTACCAGGCTAAGGGAGCCCAACACTTATATCAGGCTTTATTAAAAATTTCAGCATTCCCATATAATAGACATACCGTAAAGTTCCGAAAGTAACCGCCACCCTAGCCCCCCGAATGTAACCGTTTTTGCGGAAAGATACTGGTTGCTAAACCATAGCCGCTATGTCATTAGCCCGGTTTGTGCCGTTTGTGTGTGTGTCGGGCCGTGTCCGAATATTTCGTCAATCACGTGATCAAGGCGAAAAGCTAATAGGCATACGTCAGAAGTCTTAATTATTCGTTTGTCCGAATGGTTTACGAGCGTGTACCTGCACGTGAACATGCAACCACTGGGAGATTAGAAATCTAGTTTCGCTTCAGGTCATGGATAATTGCATGCAATCACAAGACGCCAAGAAAATATCCACGACGAGTTGATAGCTGACAGTGGTCTACTGGTCTGTCGATATACAGTAAAGTTTAAACGATTTTATCAATTTTTGCAAATCACTATTCATGTGTTACCAGCTACCACCAGCAACCCTAAAACACAAGTACAACCCTTCAACAACCCTACACCTAACCACAACCCTCTGGAAAAAAGTACCACCTCTCAAACTCCAACCACAACATTCCTATTGGGGCATTAGTTTATTTATTTTAATTTTTTTATTTACATAGTTCGCCAGTACACAATTTGCTAATAGTTATATGTATGGCAGGAATTACCTACAGAGAAGACTCCAATAATAGGATTCCAAAAGACACACAAAAAATATAAATAAATAAAACTCATTTAGATTAACAGATAGAAAAAACATCTGATTCAACAACGCTCTTGAAACGTAAACTATCGATAGGACGTCTTGAACATAGAATACGTACAAACGGTATTTAAGGTTCTAGGATTGTCGATGTAGTAGTAGATTTCTGTAGGTCAAACATAGTAATTGAATAAGTCGTGTTTAAAAAGTAAGTAAAAACCTGGTGAGGACTCTCAATTTAGATGGCATGTTCCGGACTCTGTTATCTCGTCAATAGTAACTTAGTTTGAAAAAGTTACTGTATGTCTTTATCGTTAATGATATTGAGGATGGTTACCATTAGAATCTTGGCAGAGAGCTTCTGGTTGTCCTATAGTTGAAGTTCTAATGAAACATTGACATCTGGAGTGGACGTTGATTTGAATAGGTAAGCAGGTCTAAGAGCTCATGCCAATAACTTAGAGGTAATAGATGTGTGGTTAAGCCAATAATCTATTGTGGTAAGATTTCAGTGAGATATGGTAACCGAGGATGAACTTAGCTTCCTTTTCGCCGTTGGAATTCTCTTAATTTGTAGGTTGAGGGCACTGTCTGAGGTGCCCAAACTTGAGAACAGTAGCCCAGGTTACTGCGGACCAGGGGACAGATATAAGGCTTTACGGTCAGATGAACAGCTTGGTCTAGATCAGTTTAGAAGATCGTCCTGTAATGTGTTGACTCGTCTAAACATTACAGGACAGTGTAAATTACCTATAATATAATTCTATTATATGGTTTTTGCATGTTTAATCGGAGCGTCCAGGTATACATAGTTTCCAATGATTAAATCTTGACCATTTACAGCAAACCTGGCCGGTCATTGCTTCGGTAGAACATTTTTGATATTGAAAAATTTAGCAAAGTGAAAGCGGTGGCAAACTTCCGCCGAGAATATAGTTTTAATTTTATAACAAAATACTGATTGTTCAGCGTGAAGAAGACGTAAGCTAAAATGTTTAATAATTTTATCTCGATATTAGGACTTCTTTTTCACTTTATCTGGAAGCTTACGCATTAACTAGCACTTTCAGAAAATCTAGGAATTTCCAGCTGATAGTGGGCAGTATTCTTCCAAATTAAGAATGCGCAGTAAAAAGTCCCTGATAACCTAATCCCTTCTTTCAGCCTAATATACTAACCCCAACTCTAATAAAAGCCCTATAACTATTATGTTTTGAATAATTCTTTCTGAAATAGATTTAGATATTTGAATTCGTGTTTTAGTATTGTACTCAGCTAGTCGGCTGTGCGAAGTCCGATTTTCAATTGGGATCTAACTCAGTATGAAACTTCACCCAACTCCGTGTTGATACATTTAACTCTACATATAACTAGTTATTACGATTGGAGTTATTTGGTTACACATCATTATTAAGCGGGCGCTATCACACAAAGAACTTTTTCTTGCAACTAGCTTCTAATTGTGTAAAGCCCGGCGTACAATAGAGAACATTTTCGAAACAACTAACGGATTCCGAAACACGGTTTCAGAAACAAACGTTTCCAGTGTATATTGAAAAGTTTCCGAACTGACTTTCAGTTTCAGAAACCAAGTTTCGCTGATTAGACAGTACACTGTTCTGATTTCTTGAAACAAGTTTCGGAAAGTTTTCGATAATGTGTTTCGGAAACTTGTTTCAGTTACCCGAGAAAAATTACCTGGTGTGACATAGGTCAGGATCGTAATATCATATATTAACATTTCTGCATTGTCTCCCAACAATTTGCATACATGTGAGAAATCTCACACCAATCTGAATAATTTTTTTTCTCTAAATTAATAGTACATTGCAAATTGCAAGAAAAATTCCCTTGAATGTGTAACATGACATTTACGGTTGTTTTTTTGGTATCTATACGGTCAAATATTTTTGTTTAAATTGTTATTTTTTAGTGGATATTGATATCGAATAATATATTCTTGGGTGCATTATTTTTATTGCCGTGTTGGATGTGAGGATGTTGATTTTTGCTGCACGTTTTTCATACTCGACATTCCGGTCAGGATTAGAGTTCATTCATTGATCATAAACTTTGATTGCAATAGTGTCCGCCAAACAATGATTTACGATAGTCTATATATATATATATATATTTATATAGTATATATATATAATTTTTTATATATATATTATATATACTAGTATACTTACAATTATTCGATCATTTCGTCAAACGAATCCAAAAACAGATTTCGTTGACGTTCATACTACAGTAAAAGAGTGTTACATAGTGTAGGTTTCAGGTGGATACGCGAGATTACTTGTCAGATTCTTAGGCCTGCGTTAAACGTCGCACAATAGACGAATTTAATTCGAATTAACTTCGTCGGTAATCAGTTGCGTCGGAGCGACACTAAAAGTGCGGGATCCCAAAATTTTGAAATCTAGAGTCTCTGAAATGCCATTTCCTGCATTTTAGGACAAGGATTTACAGAATTCTAAAGGTCAAAAAAACGTCATAAAATACTCAAAAGACAACACTTTTCCGGACATTGAATATCTGCATGCATTCAAATTTCTTTATTATATCTTTCAGTTCAAAGTCGTGAGTTTTAGCTAGGGTTAGTGATTTTGTTAATCATAACTTTATTTCTGGCCTTGTTTATTTCTGATCTTGTTAAAAGACATATTCTGCCCAGGGCCGGGCCGGACCCCCCCGCTCCCGACGCCCCTCGGTAATGCAACGTAAATGCGACGTCGAGTTCAGTTTTTACTTGGACTCGTTGATCCTGAAAACGACTTCTTGAAAACATGACGCCCAATTGTCACAGACAGAAGAGAAACATTTAATTCGACGCGACGATAATATGGACGTCAATGGCGGAAAATGACGTACGTACTCTGCACTTATTAAAATTAAATAGAAATAAACGCAACAACCCCTCGCCCGCTTTTACATGCATTTACGCAACCACCCCCCCCCCCCCGATTAAAATAAGCAACACCTGATTTACTTTTTTATACAAGTATAAACCCCCGCCCTCCCTTATATATCCTCCCTTATACACCCTCTCCCTTATACATCCTCTCCCTTATACATCCTCTCCCTTATACATCGTCTCCCTTATACATCCTCGCCTTATACATGTAGCTTTTCTATTATTGCGGAATTTTTTCAAAGCAATGTTTTATTCCAAATATATAGAGCAGTGGTTTAGGAAAAATCTGTGCCACCGTAATAGCGCCAATAAGCTGATTCTGCGGGGACGAAACAAAAACAATTACACAAGGATTATGTGACAAAAAACTGTTTTAATGTAACTCCAATGTTAACCTCAAAAAATCATCAGGCCCAAAAAAAAACGTAGTTCAGGGGTGGAAATAGGCTACGTCAGAGCGTTTTGTTTCCAAATCAAGTTGTTGTGGGGGCCGCAAAAGGGATGTGTAGGGGGGTCCGGGGGGATGCTCCCTTGGAAACTTTTTGAAATTTGGATCTCTGAAATGGCCATTACCGCGTTCTGACATCTGCAGCAGTTTTCAGCAAAGATCTTTTGTCATAAAGTTTTAAAATAATGGCACATTTCGTCATTTTTAACAATGAGCATTTTGTCATTTTGGCAAATTATGCAGTTGGACTGTAAGGTCAAAAGCCTGTTAAGGCCTGAGGGTTTGCTGCAAAAAACAAGGGGGGGGGCCTCCCCCCGACTCATTTCCGTTATAGCATTCTTTCCCATGCGCTAACCTACTTATCGACTATACAACATATTTGATTAATATTTTTGTAGTCAGATGTTTGAAGTGTTTCAAACATTTTTAGATCCACATTAGTCTTTTTTGAGTAACCTCAACAAATTGTTAAAGAACGACTCGAAGACTTTGGTCATAACTTCACTTCCAACCATCCACGGACCCTAAACATTGTTCTCTTTTCAGAGGAGCTGCGATTCGGCAAGTCGGTCCACCTCTTTTTAAGTACCACTTCTCTGCATCACGTTTAATTGCTTTCTTCATAATTCCGGAACTCGAAACGTCGGAAGGAAAAATACTACAGCTTCCACTATTAATACGCTAGATAATTATTTTATCCCTAAGCACACATTGCTATTGCGATTGATACATAAACGTCAAAAAAATTTAAGGGCCCAAAGGGGCAACAGAGAAGGGCGCACCGGGCGTTTGCCGGTAAGCCCGACTGGCCAGTCCACCTGAACGTAGTTTCAGTAGGTCAACCTGAATATAAGTCTGTGTATGAGAGAGAAAAACAAACCAGGGGAAGAACTATAGTGCAAAGTTTCACTCGAACTTTTGGAAAAAACACCTGGAAAAAGTATAATTATTTGACAAGATTTGTCCTTGTTAAGATCGAATGAGTTACTGAAAAGGTTGGGATATATACCGATGCAGGTCTAATCAGCTATAACTTAGAGGTATTCATTCTGACCATCTATTTGGTAAGATACTTTCATGTTGCAGACGATTGTCAGGACGCCATATTGCTTTTGATTTGAAGAATGTGCGCATGCGTAAGTTGCTTTTGGTCCGCGGCCCCTAAATTTAGGCTTTACGAGCTAGGTGAACTACTACGAATCTCTTACCGTTTTTTTATTTTTTTTACCTACGGTGTTTGGTTTCTACCTATTCGGTTTTTTGGTTCTCTGGTTCTCTTTCGGTCTTGAAAAAATTTACAATGATCAGTTCTTTTCACAATGTGAAAAGATATACAAAATATTAGTCTTGTTCAGCCAGCTCTTTATGAACAAACACATGAGGAGACATCTTTTTTGTTTTTTTCAGTCACATTTGCCTTTCAGCATACTTTTCCGGTCTTTATCGCAAATTTTTTTTTGCTTTTTGCATTAAAGGTTTCTAGTTTTCTGTTGTTATAATATCGTTGGTTCTGTCATGATTATTAGATAATACATCTGCCTTTGTTAAACGTGGTACTTATTAACGCATACCAGACACTCGAACAGAGCGGACTTGAGTACGATGTGTGTGATTAGGATGCTAGCAAACATCAAAATTATTGTAGCGTCGTAGAGAAAAGTCCTTGTTATTAAATAAAGCAGAATCTTTGATCGAATGAAAAAATAAATCTGGTTTCGCAGGAATCTAAGATGGGCTACACCGAATCATCACACCACCTAGGCACTTCGTTTGAAGGAAATCTATCAGAAAATTGGCGCAGATGGATTCAACAATTTCGATATTATCTCAGTGGGGTAACGGAAGAACGACGAGAAAGCATTGCGAAAAAAATTCAGTGTTCAATCCTCCTAATCGTTGCAGGGGAAGACGCATTCAAATATTTAATACATTTACTTTTTCTGGAGTGAAACCGAACACAAAATAGTGAACGCGTTTATTGCCTTTTTCAGAGTTACTGCCACACGCAAAAATTCATTCCAAAACGCTCATAACTTTTGAGAGAATATTTAAAGAAAGACACCGTTGGCACTGGGGCACGATGAAAGCAGTTGCAGAAATCAAGCAAAGAGTCAGGGAAGAGAAAGTACTAGTATTATGATGTCCTACGTATTACGTAGACTCCTCACCCTGTCTCCTCCAAGGAACGCCCGTGTTCACGATCCTTGAAGCGCTAAAAGAACTATGCCCAGATCGAAAAGGAACTTTTGGCAATATTAGGGACTTAATACCACTTATATATAGATCGAAGCCTATCACCGTGGAAACCGATTCAAGTGCTGAAGTTAAGGCAAGACTAAGCTACGAGGCCACCGAGACTACAACGAATAACGCTTCAAATACAGCCTTGTCGTACGTCCCGGAAATTAGCAAAAAGCAACCATCGCAAGCGGTAATTTGCGTTCATATGTCTGCATACAGTAAAGAATCTTCATGCACCGAGAAGTTAAACCAAGCCAGAAACCAACAAGCTACCCAACATGTTCGAACAGAGGGGGACCAAGCCTACAAGGCATAACGAAATCAGAAAGAACAACGCAAAGAAGATGTGCGAGATGTGGACGATGATCAGACCTACGAAATGCGTAGCTGTCCTGCGTTTTTTGGTCGAGACGTGCCACAAATAAAACCAAGGAAAGAAATCATTTCGCAAGGGATCTTCTCTATTGCCACTGGCTTCTACAAAAACCATAGTGCATGCTGTTGACGACAGGCTATGACTTGGAGAAGATGAAATGTTCATCGGTTCCGTACAAACAACAAGAAAGATGATAAAAAAATGAATGGAATGTCGTAGTAAAAAGTAGTCATGGAGAGATTTTGCGTTGGACTTTGACATGGAGCTCAAAATGGCAATGTTATGCCTTTCGAAAAGATCAACGACTGACGAAAGAAAAACTTCGCAAAACAGGAGTTAATCAAAAACCAAACTTGTCTCTTACTCTGGCCAGTTAACATTAAAGTGACTGGAAAAAACCCACAAAGGAAAATTTTTTCCTGTTGAGTTCCAAATAGCAGAAAACGAATGTTGTTCCGTGGTACTGTAAGGGATTAACAACATGCCTTGACCTTTGTTAACGGAGTACTCACCGTTAAATGAAGCATTTATTGGTGACACAAGTGCTTCAAACTTGTCAACAAAGAGCAGTGAAGGGATTTATTCAAGAGTACGATATTTTATGTGTTTTGAGGGATTAGGATTTGTCTCGAAGAAATATATTCTTGTCATCTGGAATTTAATCCGCACTGTCACGCCGTCGTACACCCTCCGAAAAAGTCCATATTGGCGCGCGCGATAAACTGAAAGCTGAGACTTTTTTTGAACTTGATCGAATGGACTAAATACCAAATAACGTTGGGGTTTTGCGGGCAACAGATTAAGCAATTGAGATCGAAAGTTCCAAACTGTATAAACGCAAAGAAGTAATTTTCATTCAGAATCCTCAGATGTCACAGTTCCTAACCCAACTCAAAGAACGTTGTTAAAGAAAAGACACGCTTGGCAACAATTGGGAAGAAATACACGATACACTATTGCAGATCAAGCATTTTTAAGAGTCTACACGGAAGAGAATAGGACTCCACTTGCCCAGTTCGAAAAGGAACTTTTGGCAATATTATTTGGATGCACTTATTACCAAAAAATATATACTCCCCGAAAGAGTTATCAAACGTGGAAAACCGATCACATAACCACTAGAATATTTGTTCAGAGAAATCCCCCTTATTTTAACCGCCGCACCACGAGAACTACAAACGAATGATCCCTAAAATGAGTTTGCAGAATTAAAAGCCTTACTCCCTTTCGTTGAGTGTAACAAGGGAAAAGTTTGTACATTGCGGATACACTCAGCCGAGCACCATCGCAAGCGCGGTAAGTGAAACCGAAGATCAGTATGTCACCGTGCATACAGTAGAAAATCTTCCAGTAAGCACTGAGATAGTTTGTACAACTGATTTCAACGAGAAACAACAAGACCCAACGTTGACAACATTGCGTACACTCCATACAGGAAGGATGGCATAATCAGAATCAACAGCCGTTGACAAAAGCATAAGAGAATACAAAGGAGCTTGGCCAGTTCGTGACGAAATTAGCTCTCAGAATGGACCTACCAATTCGCGGTGGAGACCAGCAGCTCGTCGTACCATCGTCATGCGAGTCGAGACTGAAATGATGGGAAAGATACATGAAAACCATTTTGGGCTCGAAAAATGTTAAAACCGCGCAACCTCAACCACAAGATCTTCTCTATTGGACCGATGAAGAGTCTGATCAACATAACCTAGTTTCCTGGGTGCAACAACATTGCCACGTTTATTAACAGTCAGCAGCGAACCGATGAAAGGTCATGAGATTCCAGATAGGCCGTGGCAAAGTGTGGGAATTGACTTGTTTGAACTTGACGGCGAAAGTTTTATGGTGATTTCAGATTAGTATTACTCAAAGTTCTTCGAGATCAAAAGCTCCCAATTAACCAAAATGCTCGACCGTCATTCAGTCACTAGGGCCACATTTTGGTCGCCTGATGGTTATTCCGGACGAAATCGTGAGCGACTGTGAAGGGTCCACGCAAGTTTTGGTTCCAGGGTTCCAGACTTACCACTACTCAGGAACATCTGTCATACCACTTCATCCCAATACCCACAGTCAAATGTGGCTCCGTGGTCACAGCATTGCACTAGAATCGCGATGGGTCGTGGGTTAAACATGCCGGAAGGCCTGTGTAAGTTGCATTTTTTCGCAACCTGGTCCCGGTTTGGTCTTAAAATGTATATTTACACTCGAATTTTCCTTCACCCAAATCTTTAGAACCTCAGTCAAATGGGTTGACTGACGAAACACGAACAGTTTTACAAACCGCGTAAAAATACTTTTGAAAAAAGCCAAGCACGATTAAAACGGATCCAAATATGGCGCTGCTCGGACTCGACGCATACGGAATACTCCAATTGAAGGAATTGCATGTTTGTCGCCAGACACACAGATGTTGATGGGATCGTAGAACAAGAACTTGTTTTCCAACGTCTTTCTTTCTTCGCTCTTTAAGCCTATGTATGATGCCGCAGATTAAGAAGAACCTTCACACAACGACAAGATAATATATATAAAAGACATACGATCGTGAGGTCACAAAGTGAGCTGCAGGCCGCTTCACCAAGGAAAACACAGTGAGAATGTTGATAGTAAACAGTATATACCAAACAGTGGAGACAGCAGTGGTAACGAACCATACAGAGCAGCCCAGATTAAAGTTATACAGTCGAGACTGAGACTGGGAAAAAGCACCGAAAGAAACAGCGAGACATGATGAAAACTCCGCGTTGAACCTGTAAAGTCAAGTACAACATCAGCAACCTCAACAACAGCTCCTGTGCCGTGGAAATCCATCGAGTCGACCGACCGTCGCCGAAAATGTGATAAGCAAACATGAAAGACCTGCGCGACTGAAACCAATGTAAATATAGTCATTCACGGGTGGCGAACCATTAAGGAGCCCGAACGATATGGATACATCACTGAGCAACTAGACAACAATGCGTGCCACTATTATGTTTGAAACACTGCGTGCTATTATACTAATATTCGTTTTTATATATGGATTATACAGGTTATATATATATAAAAAGGAAGATGTCATGATTACAATAATCTGGCATTGTCTGGCAATTATCTCGCATACCAGACACTCGAACAGAGCGGACTTGCATGTGTGTGATAGTAGACACAATTATTGTAGCGTAGCCATTGTATTTATTAAATTAAGATCCGGTTTGACATATAAGATTAGGAGGTCTTAGCTTTCTTTCTTGAAAAGCGGTCTTTTTCCTATGTCGTTATTGCATATATTTTAGTACTGGTAAACCAATTTTTCTGCCGACAAAGATTCCTTTTGCTCGAGCCACGAAAGTTGCGATTCGAAAGATATATATATATCCATTATGTTTATTGTGATAGTTCAATGTTCTGACACGGTGTTTCGTCTATCAAAGCAGCTTCACCGTGTAGCTTGGAATCTGAATGAATTTCTCCATACTTATACACATGCGATCGTCGGTGGACAACCGCATGTGGGACAGCTTCGGTGGTTAGAATACATTTACTTGAGATAGTTGTAGATTTGATGGTGTGCGGGCTCAGTATCTTGCGCATGGGCTCAGAGTGCTCAAACTTCATCACAGGGTAGATTTGAGCGTTTGCCATTTATATGCTGGATATATATGTATATATGTATATATTTATACAATATATGTGCTTTCCACATGCGGTTGTCACCGATACTGCATGTGTATAAGTAATTGGCCACTGAAATTCATTCAGATTTGTATCAAAGCTACACTGATGGGAATTCAAACAAAAACACCGTGTCTGTAGATTGACTATGTATGCTCACTTCACTTCGGTAGGTACATGTTGTTGTGCACTCTGTGAAGTTGCCGTGTGGGTACCTATTAGCGATATAATTCAACGCTCAGCGCTTCATCATGTGGAAGCCTATTCGAAGTGTTGGGCCACATGCGCGACTTCACGCTAATTCTGACGATTTTATTTCACCGGTGCTTTCCCACATTAAGTTGTCACCGACGATCGCATGTGCATTTAAAGTAATTGGTGAAATTCATTCAGATTGTTCCAAGCTACACTGAATGATGAGCTGTTGTACAGCGAAACACCGTGTCACCGAAACACATGTGTTCGGGGATTAAAGGTCAATTTTAATGAGTGCATACGTCATTTTCCGCCACTGACGTCATTTTCAGCCTTTTGCGAATTCTATTGAAAATATACAAAAGCTAAGACAATAAACTAAAATTGAAAATAATTCAAAACAAAAATTGAAAAGCAATTGACGTCAAAGGTGAAAATTACGTATTCTACACTTATTAAAAAGGTCTATTCTTGGGTTTCACCGGTTATAAATCCATGTCCACATGGAATTATTACCGTTTCACCCACGTGACCGACAGCCATATTGGATTGCTAAAACAATAGGAAATTTGTGAATAAGAATAGAGCTAAATCCCAATGGGATTCATTTAGGACACAAATATGGCCGCCGTTTTATTGTTTTGGGGCACAAATATGGCCGCCGTGACGTCACGTGAAAGCCACCAATAGAAGTATCGCATTGCTGTTGTAGAACAAATTCATCTTTTTACTCTTGGTCTCAGACGCAAGGTTCACGCAAGACGATTTGTCGATTTGTAATACTCGTCAAAGGGAGACGTTCCGGAACTCAGTCCTCACAGTCTCAACTCTCAAGATCTGAGGAAACAAATTAATTTTACATTTTTCCTTTTTTACACTCTGTCTAAAACTCTAACGCCAAACGGTTTTAATCGTCAAAGGACTCTAAATGTAGCCATGCATGAAAACAGGGGCGCCCACATAGGTAGTTAATGTGGACGCACACAAATCTAGGGGCCATGTTATAAAATTATAATCATTATTGATGGGCCCTCAGCACAAGTGTGTTTTTATAGTTTTATTACTGTAAAAAAACACGTTGAAATCGTGTGTTCTCATTGGCTGAGACGCGTCACGTGCCGGTCGATAATTTTCGTCTAGCGGGATACTTACATAAAAAAATTGACAAGATAAAGTATCAAATAAGGTTGATCGACCGGTCGATTACGGATTTTGGCAGACATGTTGTTTGCAACTATTTTTAAACAATGAAAGAAAACCGCAAAAATTTTGTGAATTCAGTAACCTGAGGACTAAATTATGTATGGGTGGGACGATGAGCAATCTGGCAGTGAGTTTAATTTTAGGATTCCGAAAGCGATGACAACAAGAGCAACAACATTGAAAACGATGAGTCACACTCGAGGTCACACTGTTGACAAGGTATTAAATGTAAGATGTGTTGTTTCAAAATGCCATATAATAAACCTCTTATTAACCTCGTCCGCTTGGTCATTACGGAAAAATGTCAGAGTAAGGGCCCATCATTGTTTTATAAAGGGCCCATATTCTGGCGTGCCTCCGCCTGTAGTCCGAAAAGTTCGGTGCAACCGGAAACTTACTATTTATTACAAAAGTGTAAATTGAATAATTGCTTCTGTGATTTAGCGGAAGTCGTCGGCATGGTTTCGCCGTTGGTAACAAATGAACAGCCCACAGGCTTTATTACTTGAGAAGGCACTTCAGCACAGTATGAACATTTATTGATCTTTTTCATGTTGATAAAGAATAATGGACGAGGATCCGAGTGAAAATGATTTGCTTACGTTTCCCGACGGGACTGAATTGGACTTGAATGATCTGACCGAAGATGAACTACTCGAACTTTATCATAGCTATGAACAGTCTGGCTTGTTGAGCCAAGATGCGGCCACAGTTGGAACGCTTCTGGGCGGCAGCTTCGTTTCAACAATGCAGTCGTGTGTTGGGCCAACAACGTTTCAGTCCATGGAAATGGCCGCGAAGTTATTTTCGCTGTGTCTGATACTTCGTGTTCTCAGTCTTCTCAAGTTGCCCACAAGGGTCAAACATCTGGTCTCGTGTCTTTGTGGACTCGGTGCTTTTGTGATTTTCTTGGGAGAGCATTCGGTGTTGCCTCACTTATTCTTGCTATGCGTGCTTGGATATGGCCCGCTGTTTGTCACTGGGAAGTACAGGGGAGTTGTTGTGAGTTTGTTCTGTGTTTCATATTTGTTGACTTGGTAAGTATAATAACAAAATGTTCTACTTTTTCCGTCGAAATTTCGTTTCATAGAATACCTGTAACTGTAAGAGCGGTCAGCGGTGCCCGGTTTGGCGCTAAAAACGTCACGTCAGAAACGTCGCGTTAAAAACGTCGCGTTAAAAACATTGCTTACGGTCAATTTCACAGGAACTAAAGGCCATGTTACACGGTGCAATTTGTCATGCAACTTGTCTTGCAATGATGACTGATGCAGCATTGCAGTTGCAAGACAGGGGGTGTTACACGCTGCAATGCATTTATGCAATTTTCCAGTGATTTGGATTTCGAGTAAAAGTGGGTAGACCAGGGAAGAGGCTCGATTGAGTGCCAAATCATAACAAAATATTCTGAGACAAGTTTGCTGGAGGGGTGTTACACATTGCAACACTGAAACAAATTGCTGCAATCATTGCAGAAAGTAGAACCTGATGATTCTACTTTGTGCAATGATTGTTGCAACTTGTCTCACAACGATTTTGACCATTTTTACAGCATGTTACACAGTGCAATGGTTCATGCAATGGTGCATTGCGAGACAAGTTGCATGAACCATTGCACCATGTAACAGGGCCTTAACTAGTAATGAATGAACTAACAGTAGCTTCAAGGGAGGGGGGGTTAAGTGGGGTAATTACCCCAGGCCCCTAACATTTTAATCCAAGAAATTTATTATTGATGTATATAAATAGACCTAAGGAAAGTAAAACTTACAGGTTTCTGGCAAAGAGTAGACAAGATAAATTCAAGTTGCAAGGAGTTATATTACTACTAATTTTCAAATGTTATTTTATTTCTGATGCAAAGATTGGTGTTTAGAATACTTGATAATGATGGTATGGGTGAATTTCAGGGTATTGCGTGTGCATCATTTTGCAAAGGAATTGGCAGGCTCTTGGTGGGCTCCCCACAATTTAAGCAATGGCAAACAGACTTGCATGCTAGCGAGCCAACAACAGCCAAATAACAGTGCTTAAACATCCAGAAACTGTATCTATACTTTGTTTATTTTAAACAGTATGTCTACTTTGAGTGGAGTTTGCCATTTTTTTTGAAAAATGCAGGGTTCTGAATTGAAAAATGCAGGGTTTCAGGTATCTGAAAATGATATTTTCCAAATTGTGAGCAAGTGAAGTTCATAATCCTTTACATCATGTGTCTCATCATAGACCTTTCATATACAGTACCACTTGCAAGTAATATAACCTCTATGTGTGAAATTATATATGTGAAATATATAATGTGTGAATAAATTATGTGTGAAATTTTCACATGTTAGGCTCTTTACTTGCGTGTATGACTTGCAGTTTCATTCACTCGTAAAAAGCGAGTGCTTCGCGTACGTTGTGCGTAAATTGCAATGACAATGTAAAACACAAGACTGAAATCTGAAAGTGTGTTCAATATATTTCTTAAGAATATTATATTCGATTTATTTTAATGTTAATGTTTCATTCAGTGAAGCTTGGACTGAGTTTATACCTTATTCTTGGACTTTCATTGATCCGAAGCACAAATTTAAACCGGTAAACTTCAACTTCAGCCAATGTTTTAAACTACACATTTCATGCGTGGGATATTGACTGCAAAGTCATTCTGTATGCACATACATGTACTGTAACTGCCAAAACAACAACACCAATCTCTATCAAACTTTACACTATGTGCAGAATCTGAGGTTCTACTCTGTACAGCATGCAGAATACAATTTGATTCAGGGAAAAATAATTGAAGTAACACCAATTTTATCCCTTCCAAACTGTGCATGCATGCAAGTTATGGCCAATGCAAAATCAATTGCAGGCATGCAAAATTTTTGGGTAGGGATGGTGTGCCACTGTGACGTCGAAATCCTGAGACCCTATTGGAATTCCAGACCTAAAAAGGTGATTTTCTATACCCTATCCCAGATCTAAACTAAAAAAATCAATACCCCAGCAATGGTGTCACATTGGCATCCATACTCTATCTTACTGTAGACATACAATTGCAGACCACAATACCTGTAGACAATTTGTATACCCTATCCCAGACCCTGGAGCTTCAAAACCATACCCTATACCAAGGGTGGCTGTACACGTTATATATCAGAGTAGCCCCCCACCCCCATGTTGCATGATGCATGCATGCAATAGTGCATGCATATTCATGCATGCAAGCCTATTTGCATGCATCATGCATATACATGCTGAAAGTGCCAAATGCATGCATGCACAGTTTGGAAGGGATGCTTCAAACTTTGGCTAAGTGAATATCAAAAGATACAACTCAATGTCCTGTAATGAAAGCCTCACTTTTTATTGGTCCCTAAAATGTGCATAAATTAACACCTTATTGCAACAAAATGTGCCTCATAGCCTGAAGGTGGTGTTACAGTCCATGCAATTTTTTTGTGCAATTTGTCTCACGATCTTGTTGTGACACATTCTGAGGGGTGTGGGGTGTGTGTGTGGTGGGGGGGGGGGGGGGGGCATGGGTCCTGTTACAGCAGCTCGCAGGCTAGATGTGTAGTTTGGTGTTATGATCGTTCTTTATAGAATTCTTATAATTCTTATTTATTGTTCTGAAAAATTTTACCGACGTTATATTCACCCTAAATTGACGGTATCGAAAAAGATGGTGGCGGTACATTTAACCACAATGCTTTGCAACCTCAAGTCATCTCAAATAACAATTAAACATTGTTTATCATGTTAACATGGATTAAGGAAGCAAGAACTTCATTCTTACCAAAGTTGATCTTTTTAAAGACCTATCTTCCGATAATTGTACAAGAAACAATATTTACTATGCGCAAAGGATTGTGGTTAAATGTACAAGTCGCCATCTTTTTCGGTACGGTCAATTGTGCCTGTCATATTTCCGCTTAAATTTATTAATTTTTTACTGTTACTATATAAAGCATTAATGTTTTATGTATCTGTTGTTTTCAAGTGAACTATTTATTGTAGGTTCTAAAGCATGGCTTGCTGTAAAAGGTACAGTTATGTGAATTATTATACATTCTTTTTTTGAACGTTTTAATTATGATTCCATGGTCAGAAGCGTGATGATAATAAACAATTATAGACTTTGATATCAAGAATTATCAAGGTCGCGCGAAGTCTGTGTTATCTGCCGAAGCCGAAGGCTGAGGCTGTTAATACAGTTCTGAGACCTACACATGTACTGGTGATTATAGAAAATCACGCGCGCTGATTGGTCGAGCTACTTCGGATTAATTCTCGATAATCACTTACAGCGTTTATTCAAAATGACCGCCAGCCAAGTTGTCAATGCGACAGATGAGGAAATTAACAATTTTAAAGAAAATGTTGTTCCTAAAAGTTCAAAAATGTGTATTTATACTAAAAGAATTATTCGTCATAGGCTCAGTGAATATCGGTGAATAATAACCTCGACTTCGTCTCGGTTATTATACACCGATATTCACCTCGCCTTTGGCGAATAATTGTTAAATATAAAAAAGTCGATTTATTATACATTTCAGTTGAAAATGTAAAGAAAATTCAATGACAGTTGCTTTTTCCCCGCGCTTTTCTGCGGTTTGTCAGCTCGTCAGTGGCGTCACGTCAGCACATGCATGATAAGTTTATTTTCTACAGATACAGTGTAATACCTTCAGAAACTACAGATAATAGCATTGTGGGCTCAGAATCAAACAATTACAGCGGCAAATACAACTAAAAGTGCAGATATCAAGAATTCTTACCAAGTTTCTGACCAATTATAATCAAGGATTCGACGAAAATGTATAATAATTCTCAATATCTGCACTTTTAGTCGTATTTGCCACTGCGATCTGAGCCAACAATGCTATTACCAGTAGTTTCTGGAGGTATTATCTGTATGAAACAAGGAGCTATCTTGCATGCATGTACTGACGTGATGCCAATGACGACTTGTCCAGCTACAATAGACAAACCAAAGAAAAGGGCGGGAAAAAGGATCTGTTGTAGGCAGTGAGCTCTCTGATATAACTGGAGTGATATCTGCTGTTCATTCACCGGGCAAAAATTGAAGCCAAACATGACGGACATGTAGGCCTGAAGTACGTATAGTTCCAGTCTCATTCCAGTCTCGTATGGTTTTTTGACCAGATGCAGACTTGACCAGACCGCGTAGAAGACTGGAACTATACGTACTTCAGGCCCATAAGGATCGCGGGCTCTGGGAACAAGATTGCCACAAAGATATCACTCCAGTTATATATAGAGCTCACTGGTTGTATGGGGTCTGAATTTGCGAAATCCGTTCTATTTTGGCAATTTAGTAACTGCAACCGCTTTTCCGTTTCACTTAGGAAAATAACTACGTTTTTGAGAAACCATTGCCAGTTCTCCGAAAAGCGCTCTACATTCTAAAAGATAACCGCCGCCGGTGAAGACATTTCAAACTTTCCCGCAAACGAACGGTTCTCAGTTAACCGAAAACCGCCCTGAAAATCTGGATATGATCGAAATCCGTCCTGAAATAATGGCTTAAACCGCCTAACCGCCAAACTATAATTAGCCTGCTCGCAGGCTCTTGGAAGATCGAAGAAAGGGGAGAGAGCGTGCACGGACTCCATACAATTTTGAACATCCGTCCCCATTTGAGATAAAGCCCATCAACCCATAAATACATGTCAGACGTGTGCTCTTTCGTGTGTAACTGAACAAAGCAAACCAAATAGCATTTCTTTCTTATCGACTGCGAGAAACTGATCGATCGGAAATTTCCATTGTGCGTGCATTATTGAATATTTCATTATTTTGTCATTGTTATTCTTAATATGGTTTGCATACTGGTATTTTCTCTTCTTTCTTGCAAGATTTGCTGAATCTATTGCAATAAGTACACTGTTTCTTCGTTTCACTCCAAGTCTAGTCTAGATGATGGTTCGACTGTATACTTTTTCCGCATTTTCGAATTTCTTTCCAAAATCCGATCTTTTGCCTTTTTAGACTTCCGTACACAACATAACATCCACCTTTATGAATAAGTTAATAACACACTTTATTATATGACACGGATTACTTCCGGTAAAATCACGCGCTGTGATTGGTTGCTGACGGGGCGAGATTTCTCCATAATGCCCACGGGCATTATGAAAATTGTTAATGCCCTACAATTGGAAACAAACAAAAAATCCTAATAAGAAACTTTTATTGCCGAAAAACGGCGAAAATAGATGTCTCGAAGACGTCTTACTTCTGCAAGCATATGATGATGACATTATAGAGGAGGAAGAGCTTCTTCTCGCCCTACTAAGAAAATTAGAGCGACCAGATCCCATATTCGGTCTGCATCATCCCATCAAACTGACTTCCGAAATTCGGTCTACTTTGGAAGTGTTGACTACCGAAATCCCACACGCCGTCGTTAAATGATCTACTGCGCATGATCAGAACCGTATTCAGTATTGGTACTCGCATCGGAAATCGAACTGAACCTCGCTATTAATAGCACAAAAAGCGGACAAACCAAGCAAAATTGACTTTCAAATGATTGCAAATGAGCCATTATCTATTGTTCGGACTGCAAGAATTGCCGATAAAAGCGGACAAACGTCAATCCTGACGTCATCACGACGGAAGCGCTATTGATTTTATTTTTCTAATGTCTTGTTTTCTCAGGCACGTTCATGATTCTATCAATGAAAATGATATCTCTAGCGTTTGATGTGGACCAAGGAACAATTAATTCAATTCCTAACATTGTGGACTATTGTGGATATGTATTATGTCCGTCTTCCATAATATTTGGACCATTTATGATGTATAAAGATTATTGCCAAATCCTAAAAAATCATCCAATGGTGTGTTCCAAATTCTTTTTTTTTTTACATTGTGATAATTTAGGGGTTTTAAAGGGGGCTGCAGTCCGTTTTGCGCATGTCCATAGGATTGTTTACATTTTGATTCGAGTCTTTAGGCATATTTCCGATCCTAGGACATTTGTCCACCCACAAGAACATGCTTTACTTTATCTTATAACGTACGCCGTACGCTCAGAAACCAAGAGCTATTTCTGAAACCAAGTTTCTAAAACTTTCTGTCAGTATTTATAACTTTAATAAATTGAATAGAAAGTTCAGGTTACCTTTGGGAAGGAAGCATAATAAAGAAGATCGATTTTGCTGTGTTAACCCTTTGGTATGTCTTTAATAATGCATACCTACTTATATACATTTTTAAAAAAATACTTGGTTTCTCGGTTTCTGAACCTATGGCATACGTTATGTAATATTTAAAACACGAGCAGGAGTGTTTTATCAGATTTAAAACCACGAGGGCGCAGCCCGAGTGTTTTAGATCTGATAAAACACGTGATGCGAGTGTTTTGAATGGCTTCAAAAACGATTCGTTATTGGATGTTATGTTCATTAGTACTCTTTATATAAAATTGTATGTTCATTAGTATTCTTTATATAAAATTGTATGTTCATTAGTATTCTTTCTGACGTCAAGAAGTTTTATCAGGTATAAAACCACCGACATGGTACTGATTTCCTTTGTGTTTTCCTCATGAATTATTAATGAGTTTTTGAAATAAGATAAAGCGATTTTCTTAATTAGTACGTTATGTATTATTAAGCCTGGTTTCCATATAGCCGTAAGAGCCGGCGGCATGGCTGCGGCAAGGGGCGATGGTCCAATCATAGACAGTGTTGAATTAGCCAGTAATAAAAAGCTGTATGCGATTGGACCATTGCCCCTTGCCGCAGCCATGCCGCCGGCTCTTACGGCTATATGGAAACCAGGCTTTAGGTATACCAAAGTGTTAACAAAGCAAAATCGATCTTCTTTATTATGCTTCCCTCCCAAAGATAACCTGAAATTTCTATTCTATTCCAGTTCTAAATTACTGACACATTTTTTTATAAATTTTCAGAAGTAGAAGATAAAAGTAAAACGTGTTCTTGAGGGGGGACAAATTTCCGAGGAGGGGGACATATTTCCTAGGAAATTCAACTGGCGTTAGACAGTAAAATACTAAAATCTGCTTGGTTCGTTCGTAAACGAACCAACCATACGGTAGACAAGGAGTTAAGGAGATTTTTAAGTAGTTTTTTGTTAAGGAGTTTTTAAACCATCCTTATTAAGTCCTTCACTTCCGAGGGCTCTCCACTTGACAAGTAAAATCGTCTGGCGTTAGACAGAGCAAAATACTAAAGTCTACTTAATTAATTAGTTCGTAAACGAACCATACGGTAGGCAAAGAGTTTAACTCTCTTCATCTCTGAGAAGTTTCAAATAAATATACCTTCGAGGCGTCTTTAGTAGCATAATATTGTTTCCAGCTACTACTAGTGCTTGATGATTTGGCCATCTTGTTTACGAACAAGATCAACATTAACTATTGGCCGCGCAGAATGAGAACGAGTATATCGGATTTCCGGTGGAGTCCCCATGCAACATCAAAATCAAAGAACATGCATGCGCAAAACGGACTGCCACGAAAATTAAGTTTGTCTTATTTGAAAGAGCTGTTAAAATGACAGAGTAAGATCCTTTTCAGTTTTTCCTTTCCCTGCTTTGTTGTTGATATATTTCAGTTTGTTTGATACGTAAACGTCGTGGATAATGAATTAGCGGAGAAGGTTATATATCTTTGATATAATCAAACGAAACACTTGAAATTCTACATATTTGGTGTTGTGGCAATCTCGTTCCCAGAGCCCACGTTCCCCTTACCCAGCGGGCGGGAAACGAGAGGCTCTGGGATAATCCGTTCACGCCATCACATGATTCTTGTTATATCCGGAAGAAGAGTTATGTAGAGTTCACTGTGTTCATCAGCCAATGAAATATCGATGTGAAACGGATTATCCCAGAGTCTCTCGTTTCCCCGGTGGGGAACGTGGGCTCTGGGAACGAGATTGGTGTTGTGGGAGAAACACACACACGTACACAACACCGCTGCCAAACGTTTTGCGCATGCGCGACGTCCGAGCTCGTCCTCAGAAAAAGAGCGGGAAAACACTGAAATATTTGGATTGGTCCGAGAGTCCGACACAAAAGTTAAAATTATAAAAGATAAGGTAGATAATTTGTGCATGGCTTCTTTGTCAATATTGTAACATATTCTGAATTTACCCCTTCGTAATTTTCTTTACCCTTTTTTTAAAACACAAATGAATAGTCGAGTCTTAATAGTCGAGTCTTCGCTGTCTGGTTGTTGTCGCCACGGCTTCTCTTGATATTTATTCTAGATAATTCACGCATGCGCAAACGTTTGGCAGCGGTGTTCCCGTACACGCATATATAGCTTTTTCCGATAAGTCATGCACGTGTACGTCGCAACATTTGACATTTTCATATCAAACAAAACTGAAATATCTCAAAAACGAAGGAAGAAAGCCCAAAACTTTAAAATATGTTACTCTGTCATTTTAAGTGTTCTTTCAAATAAGACAAACTTAATTTTTAAGTTTTACAGGCACTTTAAAGTATCTCTAATTAGTAATTTTGAACGATCTGGAGTAGCACTCCACATCGCCTTGTTATTCTCTTGGTTACCCCCCAAAAAAACTGTTTGGTAATTTATTTGTTAATCGTTATTGTTTTAGAGTATCTCATGGTTAGTTTCACTCACAAAAACCGTCATTTTTGGTTACGTATTTCTGATTATGTCGACATGCATAAGTCCTTGGATTTTTCCTGAAGACAGTAATAAGTAATATCTATATTTTCTTTTCTTTATTGAATTGCATAGCATGGCATAGTATATCATAGCATAGCGTAGGGTAGCGTAGCATAGCATAGCATAGCATAGCATAGCATAGCATAGCATAGCATAGCATAGCATAGCATATAGCGTAGCTAGCGTAGCGTAGCATCGCGTCGTATTGCATCGTATGATATGGTATTGCATTGCATTACATTTATACTCCATTGCACTCCATTCCATTACGTGGCGTAGGCCAATGGCATGACCGGCATGGTATGGTGTGCACATTGCGTTGTGTTGCATGGCATGGTATGCACATTGCGTTGCGTTGCATCGCATGGCATGGCATGGTATGGTATGCACATTGCGTTGCGTTGCATGGTATGATATGGTATGGTATGCACATGGCATTGCGTTGCATTGCATTACATGGCGTGGCACAGTATGCATGCACATGGCTTTGCGTTGCATTGCATTGCATGGCATGGTATGCACATGACATTGAATTGCGTTGTCTTGCATTGCATTCTATTCCATTACATTGTGTGGCATGACATTGTATTGCGTTTCAATGCATTGAATTGCATTGTACTGCATTGAATTGTATTGCATTGCATTCAATTTCACTGCATTACATTACATTACATTACATTAAAAAAGAAAGGCGGAACTTTTAAGTTTCTTATTAAAAAATATACTGTAATGAGATCTCTACACAATTATATTGGCATTCTTTGGTCAGTCTCTGTCTTTAGAAATCTAATTATTTTGGTCTTCCGTTGTTTATTTTCTCATAGGTGGCTTGTCGCCTATCAGACGGCGTTGTCGTTTCGATGTAGTAATTATTTTGTTGGTTTTCTTTCTGAATCCTCCTGCTTGCTCTGTGGCATTGGCACACTTGTGAAGGAAGACAAAGACGAAAAGGTCGAATGGTAAGCCATTAATTAAAGTGGATATGTAACGAAATTTTCAAGTTTATGATAATAACTTCTCAAACTCATTAATAATTCATGAAAAACATAATGGGAATCAGTTACCGAGACGTTGTTGTGAAATGTGGTAATAAACGGCCATAAATTAAGTTTTACCTCAAATTTTACCTCAAATTTCTCTTTAAATACTGATTTGTTTGAGAAGCCATACCATACATTCGAAAGCTGTTTATTGTCTGATTTAAAAACACCTCGAAGTGAGTTAAAAAATCTCGGCTATCGCCTCGTTTTTCAACGCACGGATGGCGTGTGCTGTTAGGGCGCTTCCTCTCGCCAATAGTTAAGCCCGATTAGACGGGGTTAGTACTTGGATGGGTAACCGTCCGGGAACAATCTCGAGCTCGGGACTCGTGTGAGTAGAGTTTAGTTGGTCTCTCCTGTGCTCCGAGGGTTTTTCGCCGGGTTCTCCAGTTTTCCTCCCTCCGTAAAATCAACACCTAGGGCTTAGCTGGGATTCGTGGTCTGAACTGTGTCGTATGGCGGCTGCTTAAAGCGCCTTTGATATGCCTCGACACGGCCACATTGAAAAATCCTTCGGAGTAATTTGATTGTAAAGATACACGTTTGATGTATTCTAATTAAAGATCTTTACCTTTAGTTGTCAAAAATCAACATGTATATTCTTAATCGTTTATACGACGACTAAGTTGGATACGGCTTCGACCATATATATTTTAATTAAAACGAATAACTCGTTGCGAATAAATGTTACACATATATGTGACGTGAACACTTTCCCCCAAGAGTTTAGTTTTCTAATGAGTGTTTTGAACAGTCTGTTCGAAAACAATAAGAATTGATGAAGACCCTTCTGGGCCAAAAGCCCGTTCTTTAATCGTTAAATACTTTCTTTTAATTCTTTGCTCTGAAACTTTTACAATCGAAAGAAGTAATCTCGAACTTTATTTTTATTTTATTTTTAACTTGAAGATTCGTTGCATAGACTGAATTAAATTAAAAGAAAATGAATTAAAAGAAAATGAAATCAAATTCAATTCAATTATAACTGTACGGAAATGCTGGTACTTGTTTTAACAACTTGTATATTTTTAAAAAACTAGACACACAATTTGTGCATGTGTCCACTGACGTATTTGCGAAACTCGGGACTAGATAAAATACATACGTCAGTAGTAGCAGTCACTAGAATTGGAGTGTCTGGAAACGCAACCCAACTCTTTGCATGTAATGCAATGTTTTAAATACACAGTTTAAATTCGTGTACTTATATCTAAACAGAAACAAACTCGCCAAATAAGAATGTGTATGTGTAGTAATTCATTTGTATTTGCGTCATGAATATATCAAATGCATGTCTAGCAGTCATACCAACATTTTTTTGCCACCCGAAAATAACGGCTAAAAGTAACAGCCCTCCAAATGTATAGCGGCCCCCGATGATCGCTAATTCCGAAAGTATAACGGGGGCCGCTATATACTTTCGGAACTCTACGGTATATGAAAATTTTGTCCACACTAATCCGTTAACGTTTGAAAACTGACACCTTGATTTCTGTTCACACTACAGCTAACTGTTTTTGAATTATTTTTGCCGTGACTATTTTAAAAGTATGTGTTTTCAAAAGAAAACGGATCAGTGTAGACATGGCTTTAATGATATTTTGTTTTCAGGAAGGTTCCTGTTTCTCGTCCGCAGCATGTTGAATTTCCTAGATCTTTCGTGGAAATAGCCATACATTGGAGTGTACCCAACCACGTCTTTTTGAAGAACTGTATGTATACATCATATATATTCATAAGTTTTTTTAACCACTTAGGCCTGGTTCATACGTCGCATTTAATTCAGACGAATTTAATTCATAGTTAGCTTCGTCGACTATAGTCGACGTAAACTCGAATTCGTTTCATACGACGAATTTAATTCAGTAATGAGCAAGGAAAATCCCATTAGATCGCGCCAAAGACGTCCAATACGCATGCGAAGTAAACAAAAATCTGATCACGGGCTCAAAAAGCATGTTATCATAATTTATGCATTTAATTCGATGCGACGATACAGCGACGTCCGTCTCACCGTGACGGATACAACGTCTCAGACGAATTTAGCTCTTCAGTCGAATTTAATTCGTTTCATACGTCGCACTACAGTCGCATTTTCTGAATTACGTAGAAACGTAGGAGGAACCAGGCCTTTGTTGATAATTGAGATAATAATCCGTGTATATAATAATTGAGACAATATAGAGCTCGTACGATTTGTTACGATTTTCTGCAACTCTCATTGGACATATTTTTTACTTGTAAAATAGTATCGTATTGGCTATGATTTGTTTAGGTACCCAGACATTTTGCCGAAAGACATTTTGCCGAAAGACATTTTGCCGAACGGACATTTTGCCGAAAGACATTTTGCCGAAAGACATTTTGCCGAACGGACATTTTGCCGAAAGACAATTTGCCGAACGGACTATTTGCCGAACGGACTATTTGCCGACATTTCTACCAAGATTAACACGTGGAAATAACAAGTTTATTTATATCGTATATTGTATATTACAATCGTGACAAATAAATATTATGGTAATGCAGTTAACAAATGCATATTACTATACATGGCATATATATTTTACGAGCATTAGCTAACTAAAATCAGTTCTATTTCTGTAAGCCTTATGAGTCATCGCCTCAATCAATTGGTAATGACCCACATGGGAATTGCGTTCATGTTCTTTTCGTTTCTATGAAATGAGTCATCGCCTGAAGAAACACCTAATATATTACATAAAAATGTCTGATGGGTGCTAATTATTCCCAAGTGATTAGTCTATTGTTATAGATGTTGTCATTAAAATATAATTATCATTCATCTCGTTTTTATCATGCATTCTGATTGGTTAATTCACCTGCAAATAACTGAGTGCAAATAATTTTTGATGAGCATGAGCATGCGGACTAGCAATGGCGCTGCTGACTGCAAATAATTTTCGTAAACATGGCGGCTAGTTCTTCAGCTATCCGAGGAAATAATCGAGAGTATTTGGAAGCATTCATAACGACAATGTACTTTAGAAAAGAAATAGTTATAAGGAAGATTTAGTGAGATAAAAAGCAACACTCGTGCCAACAAAAAGTAAGTTTTACGAAGATTTTAGTATGCCGAAGACACAGAGAAGAGTGGCGATCTCTAACTTCAGTCATTTCAGATTTTAAATCAATTATTGAACTCGTCTATCGCAAAATATCATGATTTGTCAGTGTCTCGCTACCAGTTATTTGCCGATGCCGAAGGCATTGGCAAATAACTAGTAGCTCGCCACTGACAAATCATGATATTTTGCTCAGACTCGTCCAATAATTGATAATTATGCGTAGGAAAAAAACCAAATGAGTTTTGTGGTAAAAAATATGTTTTTTTATTATATGTCCTTTCGGCAAATAGTCCGTTCGGCAAATAGTCCGTTCGGCAAATAGTCCATTCGGTAAATAGTCCGTTCGGCAAAATGTCTTTCGGCAAAATGTCTTTCGGCAAAATGTCTTTCGGCAAATTGTCTTTCGGCAAATTGTCTTTCGGCAAATTGTCTTTCGGCAAAATGTCCGGCCACGATTTGTTTATGTGCAATTTAAAAATGTCGTTTCTGCATTCTCATATTGGTTACCGGAGTTCTGTCTCAATGTAAGTGTCTTCAATATGCAATATCGGCTGTCAGCAATATCACGACAAATTTCCTTGTCAACAGCTTCGGTTAACGTTATGTTAGCTGTATTAAGTTGTTATGTTAGCTAGATTGTATTATTGTTTGACAAATTGTTGTAACGAAAATATTTAAATACTGTCAAATTAGTCAATTAAGTCAAATTTTTTGAGTTGTTATATAGTTATGTTAATTTGATTGACCTACTTAAAGCTTTACTGCCATACTTTATGACTATAGCTTTTAGCACCATAGCTTTAATAGTCAAGCTATTAGTGCACTGCCTCTCACCATTGAGGACCGGAGTAAAGCCCATTTGGATTGAGTTAGTATTTGAATGGGTGACCATGCACCTGTCCGGGCGCCGGCTTGGACTCATGCCAGATATGAGTAGAGTTGTTAGCACTTAGCCTTCTGTGCCTTGCTGGCTTTACTCTGAGAGTCTGAGTTGACTGAGTTCTTTATCAAAGTTAAAACACAGCATGGCCTGTGAGCATACAGTAGACAATTTTATCAAAAATCTTGTTCAGCTCTAGATCTGAATACAAGGTTGTTACAACTAGATATAATTCCATCAATTTTGTCAAAAATCTTGTTCAGCTATGAATACAAGGTTGTTACAAGTACACAGTTGCATCATTGTTTCTACCATAGTAGCTATAGGCATTAAACGCAGTAGATACATGCACGCCTTGGCGTGCCTATTTTTTTACGTTTTGAACACTGCCGTGTATTCGTCTTCGAAGTTCTCCAAGTTCTCCGTTACCAATTACCTGTTAGGTGTAGGGTTTTCATTTCGCTTTTGTGTTGACACAAGTTCGGCTTTTATTTGTCGCGTGTTTTTAGGAAAGCAGTTTAAAAGAAAACTATAGCAGTAATGTTTCAGTACATTTTATTGTTTAGAATAAATTTTGGGCATTCAGTGCTTTTTTATTAGTACTCAAATCAACTCAGAAATTTTCCCGCCAAAACTTACCGGTTCGAGAAAAAGCGTATTGACCGGTGGATAACCGATCGTCAATATCGTGGGATTTTGACCGCTCTTGCATCGTTTTGTATACGAACCAGAAAACCCAGCCATATAATATAACCTCAAAATGTCTTGGGTACGAGGTTGAGCTCTCTCAGAACCAAAAAAGAGAAATATTAATAATAATGAAAATTATTGCCCGGAAAGTAACTCTTAGGAAAGCCATAATATAATCAAAAGCCGTGAATAAACTTAATGAGAAATATTAATAAAGAACTGACGTTTCGTCATTAACCAGCGTACATCATCAGAGTGGTAAATATTTACAATTTTTAATTTTGTAGACGTTTTCAGAAGAGCTAAACCTCTTGGTCCGTTTCTGGCAATCCTTTTGACTTTTGCCGCTAGTTCTATTTTGCATGTAAGTCACTCTAAATATAACATCAGTATATACAACAGTATCTAAATACTGTACAACAGTATCTAAATACTGTACAACAGTATCTAAATACTGTACAACAGTATCTAAATACTGTCGTATATAACCTTTAATAAATACACTTCACTTCACTTCACTTCACTTCACTTCACTTCACTTCACTTCACTTCACTTCACTTCACTTCACTTCACTTCACTTCACCTCACCTCACCTCACTTCAAGCTTCCTCCTCGTCGCTATCCGCCATGTTTGCAGCGTCCCGCAAAATCAACGTTTGCGCATGTCATTAAAATAATTTATGCATAACATTCGACACATGGAAGGTTCGACGTTTGAATCGAAGTCGCATCAAGATCGTTTTATTCGACCTAAGCAGTCGAATTTAATTCGCATGTCGCATTTAATCAAAACGGTCGAATTTAATTGATTCAAACGTCGAACATATCATGCACTTAATTAACGAATTGTATTCGACGCATGAAAAATTCGACGTTTGAGACGGGCCTGTTGATAATTGAGATAATAATCCGTGTATATCATAATTGAGACAATATAGAGCTCGTACGATTTGTTACGATTTTCCGCAACTCTCATTGGACATACGATATTTTTTACTTGTAAAATAGTATCGTATTGGCTATGATTTTTTTATGTGCAATTTAAAAATATCGTGTCTGCATTCTCATATTGGTTACCGGAGTTCTGTCTCAATGTAAGTGTCTTCATTATGCAATATCGGCTTCACTTCACTTCACTTCACTTCACTTCACTTCACTTCACACTTCACACTTCACTTCACTCCACTTCACTTCTCTTCACTTCACTTCACTTCACTTCACACTTCACCTCACCTCACCTCACTTCACTTCACTTCACTTCACTTCACTTCACTTCACTTCACTTCACACTTCACCTCACTTCACTTCACTTCACTTCACTTCACTTCACACTTCACTTCACTTCACTTCACTTCACTTCACTTCACCTCACCTCACCTCACCTCACTTCTCTTCACTTCACTTCACTTCACTTCACACTTCACTTCACTTCACTTCACTCCACTTCACTTCACCTCACCTCACCTCACCTCACTTCACTTCTCTTCACTTCACTTCACTTCACTTCACTTCACTTTACTTCACTTCACTTCACTTCACTTCACTTCACACTTCACCTCACTTCACTTCACTTCACTTCACTTCACTTCACACTTCACTTCACTTCACTTCACTTCACTTCACTCCACTTCACTTCACCTCACCTCACCTCACCTCACTTCACTTCTCTTCACTTCACTTCACTTCACTTCACACTTCACTTCACTTCACTCCACTTCACTTCACTTCACTTCACTTCACACTTCACTCCACTTCACTTCACCTCACCTCACCTCACCTCACTTCACTTCTCTTCACTTCACTTCACTTCACTTCACTTCACTTCACTTCACTTCACTTCACTTCACTTCACTTCACTTCACTTCACTTCACTTCTCTTCACTTCACTTCACTTCACTTCACTTCACTTCACTTTACTTTACTTTACTTTACTTTACTTTACTTTACTTTACTTTACAAAATTGTTTTTTATTGCTTACCCAGTGTATATCTTCTTCAATTTGTTTCGAATTGGCTTCTACTTTTCCTTACAGGGTTTAAGTTTCCAACTTGCAGCTGTTCTTATATCGATTGGAACATACGCTTATGTTGAACACGGTAGTTGGAGTTATTCTCTTGTTCTTTCAAATAATTTCTCATTTGTTTCTTTACAAAATAGCTTATTTATTGCATCTTATTACTGACAGTTTGTGTTTTGTACGTTTGTCTTGATTTAGCTTTTAGAAAGAAACTAGCTCGTAGGCTTAGTATGTGTATCAAGTCTAGAAAATGTAAACCTGATTGCGAACATACACGTAAAGAGGTAAGTCAAGTTTTGGTAACATAGTATTTTAATAACGATTAAGGATATGCTAGATGCCTGAATACCACGTTACTGCATGGATACGGGATATATCTATAGCAAGTTGAATTATTAGAGTTACACTACTTAACAAAGTCGGATTATGCCTACTGACTTTAATTCTTGGTTTTCATCTGACGTCACGGCGGCCATATTGGTCACTGAAACAATGAAATGGCGGTCATATTGGTGCACAATCTTTATCCTATGAGAATTTAACTCTATTCTTATTCAAAAATCTGGCATTGTTTCACCACCCTAACGGGGCTAGCGATCACGTGAGTGAAAACGGTCCATATATAACTGGACTGCAGGCGCCTCTTTGAAAATGGCCTAATTACAAGCTACCAGGCGTCATCGTGTTAGGTGTGAACCACAAAAATAACTAATTACAGACTAGGTTCTGGCTATATATATATATATATATATATATATATATATATATATATATATATATATGTGTGTATAGGATTCAAAATGGGCGAGAGAGTTGACAAACATTTTGAAAGCCAAAAATGCTTGTCGATTAGCAAAAAGTGGAACTAAATTTGAAGATTACAAGTTTCTTCTAAAGGATAATAGACTTTATTCCAAAATGACCGCCGAATTAGAATTATTTTATGTGCATATAATTTAGCCTTGATGACCTCGTTTTAAAGTAAAAATTATTTTGAATTACCCACATGAAAACGAGTTCATAAGGGCTAATTTATATGTATATAAAAGAATTTTAATTCGGCGACCATTTTGGAATAAGGTCTATTTTAAATGGTTTTATGTTGTATTTGTATGTTTCTTGATTTCTTAGTGTTCGGGAAGATGTTTTAATTCTCAGTTTTTATTTAATAACATATACGGCAAATACTGAGAAAAAAGCTTGCTATGAGAGGAGGGCCATCGACCACCCAAGATTTCGCCTAGGAGGGATGGACGTTTTCTATATAAACGACGCTCAAGAGGGCTGGCTTTGTCAGGAGAGCTGAAAAGAGTTATTGTACGCATGGACATGAAGGGCTATAGTCGAGGGCCGCAGGCCCGAGGACTTTTAAATATCTTCCCGAGGCAAAGGGGAAATTTAATCGCTAATTTCCCGAAAAGTCAGTATTTATTAGTTGTAATATTATGATCGCCGAGGAAAACTTGGAGAATCTTACCGACAGGAAATTTACACGGTTGATCAGAGAAGTTGCATCTAATTTTTCCGTGCATGTTGATGAGGGAAAATATATGCAAGCGGGAAATTTTCCCTCATCAGGAAATAATTTTCCCTCATCAGGAAATTTTCCCTCATTAGAAGAATTAGAAGACAAAGGATAAATTTCCCTCTTGCATGAGCGATGAGGGAAATACGAGGTTTACATTCCCTCGGAGAACAAAAGAATCCGAGGCGATCATGGTATTACTGAAAGTATTTACTACTTATTGACCGAGCGTGAGGTCTGTACTAGTGAAATATCGGACCGACGTTTTTAGTATAGGGACATAACGAGCGCAGCGAGCCGACGTCCGTGCAGGAAACGGATGTCCGATATTTCACTAGTACAGACCGAACAAGCGAGGTAAATAAGTAGTTTATTATATGACTACAAGTGTTGTAAACGTTCTGTGAAAACTTGACAAATTGTTAGGCTCGTATTCGCCACAATCTTCCTTGCGAACTAAAGCAAAATGGCATATGTTTTCCCATTTTTAAAGTACTTTCCGTTTAGCTAGAATCCTGAACTTTCTACCCCAAATAGCATTTTTCAATTGCTTTTGTTTGACATATCGCTCAAGGTTGTACGTTACGTAGTTGAATAAAAAAACATTTGAAATTCTATAATATTTGTGAGAAGTAAATGTTATATTATTACGAACATTGCTACGAACATTTTGAACATTGTAAAAAGTTTCACATAACATGGAAACTTAAACTATACATCTAATGAAAGCTTATATAAAGTGCCTATCTCACCAGTGGGGATTTTACATATTCGTAATCTTTGGGTTCTCCTGAGCAAAATTGCTATATATCTTGTCAACCGAAAATTTCATATTTCATCAAAGTTACCGGATGTGATGTCACAACTCACAAGAGGCATTCCAAACCAGTTTTCTTTTGTTACTCGCCACAAAAATGCCTCTTGTGAGATCACATCCGGTAACTTTGACAGCGAAAAACTCCATGAAGATGACATTTTCGGCTGACAAGATATATAGCAATTTTGCTCAGGAGAACCCAAAGATTACGAATATATAAAATCCCCACAGGTGCGAAAGGCACTTTAACACAATTTCTAACAACATACCTGCACGATATATTTCAACAATGAGTAGTTCTGAAATTATTATCCTTCTTGTTGCATGTATACTGACATGACTTACATTTTGTTTATAAAATTCTTTCAGCGGTCTGGAACGGCAGATTCCAGACCGCTCACAGACCGCTCGCAGAAATTGTCATATAATAAAACGCGTTACATTATACTACCAATATATACGTAATTCGTTGACATAGCCAGGGGCGTAGGAACCGGGAAACAGAGGGCGCATGTGTCCCCTCCCCCCCCCCCCCAACTTTGTCGTAAAATGCCTTTTTTGCAACAGAAAAGTGCCTTTTTATGATAAAACACATGTGCCTCAAGTGTCCTATTGATGCTCTACCCCCTCTCCCCCAAGTGCCCTTCACAAGCTGTGCCCATGCGATAAACTTGCTACGCCACTGGACATAGCTTTTGGCGACAGCCTCCGTAACTCAGTGGTCAGAGCAATGCACTAGTATCGAATTGTCGCGGATTCGATTCCTAGCCTGAAGACCTTGATGTTGCATTTTCGCAACTAGTCCTGGTTCAGTCTTATAATGTACATATTGTTACACTCGTGAGATTTTTCTTCACCATGAAACCCCGTTAGATGTAGTTTAATCGAGTGTTTATAAACAATCTGACTTATACACGTCGACGTTTCAATTTCAGTCACATTACTGGGCAACTGTATTGAATCTTGGTTTTGGATTTCTTAACATGTTTCATTTGGCCTACCTCGGAGCTATGTTTGATGGAAATTCTTCTGCAGATCGGGTTTGTACTCTATATTGGTCTATTAATTACTATATCATTTTTATATGCGAATTGTCATGAATTTAGTGATGAGTTGAACCATTGGCTGGATCCCGTAACTCGTAGTTAGAGTCAGAAAATGAAGCTAGCGAAATGTCGGTTTGGTCCCTTGCCGATCAGGCAATTGTGTAGGTTGGACAATACAAAGATGGAAAATTCGGGACAATGCTATGTTTTGGGTTGTAAAAAACAAAAAAAGGAAGAAAAAGGATCAGAAGAAACTTCGTAGCGACATTTCACACATGCAGTTAGCATGCATCTTAGTAATGGCGGATTCTGGCCTGCTTGATTCAGTCTTTTTTTGAGATCAATGATTGAATCCCTTCTTTGAAAACCCTTATATTAATGGCCTTTAATCCCAAATTTTAGCATAATCTGTTTATAATCAAAATCGTATGGCTGAGTTCGTTTTCCGGTCCGTACACAAAACGACGCATGCTGATTGGTTCCCGAGCGGTCGGGATTTTACCATATTGACCGACCGCTCAATGCGCTTTTTTTTCGGACCGGTAGGTTTTGGCGGGAAAACGTCTGAGTTCATTTGAATACAAATAAAAGAGGACTAGGTTTCTTTATTTAAATATTCTGAAATTTGAAGTTTCGTTTTTTTTTTGCTGTACAATCTGTCGTAAGTAGTCGAACTCAAAAAACTCTGGGCTCCAGACGAGAGCTCTAACCATTGAGGCACTAGAACTCAGTTGGCAGACCGAGGTTGTTTACCCGGAAAACGAATCAAACCGTACATGTATTACAAGTACTTATTATGTCAATCTAATTTTCAGTTAAATGTTCTACTAACGTTAGTATAGTGTTTTCAGCTTGAATTATAGTTAATTGTTAAGGTTTCAGTTTTGTTTTTTGTTTTTTTTGCTGTACAAGCTGTAAATTGTCAAACTCAGAAAACTCTGAGGCGGAGCCCCAAACGGGACTCGCTCGAATGGATTTGTTTTGATTTGATTGGTCAGATAAAACACTGAAATCAAATTTTGGTAATGCCCTTGTTTGAGGCTTTGTGCTACACTGTTTATATACTTAAAGCTTTTATTTAGTGGGTCACAAAATAAGTTTCTTAATAGCGGGTGTTTATTGCAGTAGAACATTTAGTCGAAAGAGTTTTTTGAGCATGCTTATTGGTCATTGCATGCATACTGTGGTTTTCAGTTTTCTTTCTCAAACTCATTAATAATTCATGAGGAAAATATAATGGTATATAGTCCGTTACCAAGACGTTGTTGTCAAATGTGGTAATAAACGCCCATAAATTAAGACCAGTTTTACCTCAAATTTCTCTTTAAATACCGATTTGTTTTAGAAGCTATACCATACACTCGAAAACCGTTTATTTTCTGATTTAAAAACACGTCGAAGTGAGTTAAAGAAACTCGGCTATCGCCTGGTCTTTCAACACACTTCTCGGTGTCAGATTTTTTTTGTCTATGTTTCGAAATATGGCAGTCATTACGTCATCCCATCAGGCTTTGCGAAACTGATGCGTGCATGCCAAATGCTTTCTTTCTTTCTAAAATCAGATAATAAACGGCTTCTCGTGCATGTATGATATATTACTTCACAAGGCATGCTTGAAGATTTTAATTTTAATGTGTTTTTTATTTATTTTCAGGGATTTGGTGTTGAATATACTCTAGAAAAATGGTCCGAATTAAATTATCTGAGCCATTGGGTCGTTCTTGCTATGTTTCTTACGAGTATCGTTCTTTAAGACTGGTTGGTATACATAACTAGACTGAGCAATGGAATAATTCAACGTCCATTTCTCTTCGCGTTTCTCAATTCTTAACAGTCTGCGTGTAACCACCTCGTACCCGTGAGGCCAAGGTTGTCTGCGGTGGTCTACAGAAATAGTGAAGACTCGGGCCAAAGCGAAAAGACCACACGTCTTAATTGACATATAGTGAAATAAAAGTAGCGTTGTTGAAATAACAATCGAAATATAGTAAGGTTATAGATATACTGCCGAAACAGAGAACGTATAGGAGTCTAACGTTTCGAGCGAAGGCCCTTTGTCAGAGAGAAACGAGTCACCTACGTTCTCTGTTTCGGCAGTATATCTAAACTTACTATATTTTAATTCACTTATAGCTACAATCTTGGACAAAAGTCATTGGGACACGCCACGCGCACGTTCATGTTTACGCAAAAATTTACATATAGCACCAAAACCCCTCCCCCTAATCAATGTTGACGGATATAAATGGCAAATATGCGTGAAAATACATTATATTTGATACAGTGAACAACATTGAAAGGGAGGAGGGGGTTGCTAGGCATCGATCGTTCAAGCAGAACCCGCTGAAGCAGAATGAAAGGTTATAAGTGAAGAATGTGTTGTTGTGTCCCAATACTTTTGTCCAAGATTGTAGCTTAACTCTGATAATGGAGTTGGTTGAATTGACGTGACAATACACCGCTCGAATTATATGAGTTGAAACAGTTAAAAGCTTTTTTTATATGAAAAATGTAACATTGTTAAACCGAGTCATTGCAAATAATTACTGACGTGGAATTTCAGAACCTATTCGAGGGTGTGGTCACCAGTGAACCTTAATTCGTTCATGCGTCGATTCTCTTTGATGTACTGCGGTTATAAGTTACCGTATTTAATATCTACTATATATATATATATTGCTTTAAAACTACGTTTAGAATACTTTTTTTTGTTAAATAACGACGGATATCATCTATATCATGAATGAACTAGTAGCTTAGTTACTTTCGTCTCAGTAACTAACCCTCCTTTCCGTCAGTGGCTTTTCCTTAAGTAAAATACATAAGACTTGAAAGTCGGATGCCGCCCTACCTTGGTCCCAGAGGTTTTCTCCCGTAATTTAATTACAGCGGTAAGACGAGAGAGAAGAAAAACCTCTGGTTGGAAGATGATTGATCAAACCGCTCCAATAGAATTCTAGCTGAACAAAACGTGTTCACCATCTCTGATTGGATAACCCTCAAACAGAGTTTGGATGCGCTGAACTTCTTATTACTAGGGTGATATGATTGGTTAAAGGTATTGGCAATAAAAATTAAGTTTGTTTCATTTGAAAGAACTCGTGAAATTGTAATAGAAGATCTTTATGATAGTTATTTATAAAATATGATATAATGTAAGTTTCGAGCACATTGGCGCTACTTGAAGTATTCTATTTCTAAAAGAAATGCCGCTGACCAAGAAATTATGTTAAAAACAAAATGGTGGAGGTCAAATGGGTTATACGTCCATGTCCTATTTACACGAATTGCCATCCTTAGGTTAGGTTGTGTGTTGGGGTAAGGCTTTCATGAAGTACTTGGGTTATGTAGGACATGGAATTATTACCGTCAAATGGAAGCTACAAATGGCAGTTAGTTTAAATACAATTATTTTGAAAATAACCAAAGTGCCCCTTTTTGCCCCACTTTTCCACGCCGGGCACGAAAGGGCCAAAAATCGCCGGGATTCAACAGTTGACGTTACTATTGGCCAGCGGAAGCGCGCACCAAAATAGAAAAAAAGATGGCGGCTTCTTTTTCGCGAAAAGAGCGATGTAACGTTTCTTTCTAGTTGCAGTAGCATGAATTACATTTTATTGAAAATGAGTTGAGGTGTACAAAGGTATCTATGATTTCAGAGACGTTTGGCTAGTAAATACAGATTAAATTGCTCAGTAAAACCTCTACAGTGTAGCTTCAAACTCTATGTTTTGTTTTGTTTTATGCATTCTTTATATATTTTGATTTGAAGTTTGGTGGGGAAATTTCTAAAGTCAAACGATGAAACAACTGCATTGACCTTGTGCTTGAATAGCTTTTATCTATAGTCTAACTAAGAGGTCTAACTAAGAGTATAAGTTTCGATTAAAGTGTTAGAAATATGAACAACAGTATGGGCTAAAATGATACCAGGCAGTTTGGCTTTAAAATTTGTGTTTGCGGAAAAACTATCCTGCTTACAGCGCGAAATATAAAAAAAACAACTTTTTTTTCAAATAAACTCTTAAACAGTACATACATTTAGTAACTTAACATTTACAACATTATACTGTCAGTTTTTGATAAAAACATTGGTTCATAATAAAAAGAAATTTTCATCAACAATGGCTATACACATCTAACACTAGTATTTTTTGTGATAATAAAACCATGTAACCAGTTCATGTGGGAAATTTCTGTCCCGGTTAACCTCGCTCATGAATGAGATGCCAGCTAACTCAGTAGGCCAGCCCAAATATTAGCAAGGAAATTCAGTATTGTAATATTGGGGTCTGTCAATTTTAATAGCATTACTGGTATAAACATGGGCTTAGAAGCAATTAAAACATGAAGTAATAGTGGCCTGGGCCTATGTCAACATGTCCAATGTAGGTATCTGAAGCCAGACTCATATTGATACTGTATATGTACATGTAGCCGGGCTCGTATTAATACTGTCCATGTGGCCAGACTCATATTGATACTGTATATTATGTACATGCAGCCAGGCTCGTATTAATAATGTCCATATAGCCAGGCTCATATTGATGCTGTACATGTTATTAATGGGGCTAAGAATCAACAAAGTCATTAATAGTGTGGCTCTGCAGCCAAGTCCATGTACATGTAGTTAATAAACCAGGAATTACTATCAACGAGAACCAGAAAAATAGATTGTGACATGTTGATGCATCTATCAATGTACCATCATTCGTTGTTACCATCAGCTACTGTAAAGGCTAGCATAATTATAATATTTGACGATTAGACTGATCATGCTAATAACTGTAAAAGCAGGCCAAAATTGCATTTGTGTACATGCAAATTGATTTATATATACATGTGACAGTAAAATATGATTTCAATCTTCAGCAACTAGAATTTATTTGCAAAAACCACACTAGTTTTGACTGTACCATTGACTTCATTAAACCAGTGCTGTTAAAATATATCTGTAGTACACAACAAATGATTTAAGGTAATCTGGCAAAGACATCAAGTAGACATTTTCCAGACTGTTATAAGGTCACACTGTAAATGTTATTAAAGACATATACTATGTAAACCAGATAAAAAAAAATACACATCCTGATGTCAGTGCCAGGCTGCTAGATACATACAATTAAAATGAACCCAATATTGTTTTTTTTCAACCTATTATTGTGGATTTCTCAAAGAAACAATTAGAAAATATTTAAAATATATTAAAATTATCAAGACTCTAGCACCATGCTACAAATAGCAAATAATTTCGACTGTTTACATTCCTTACATTATAAAATTTCGCTACCTCTTGTCTTTGTATTAAGGCACTGACTGGCACATCCTTAAGCCTAAATTTGTCGACCACACTAATCACCTCCATTAGACAAAGTACAAACTTTGAAATGTCAAATAATGTGAATATTCCCTTCGCTTCTTAATGTATTTTATGTCCATGCATAAGTCCAAACGCACGTTGTTGACCTGAGATGCCTCGTTGAAATTCCCAAATAATCGAAAATCTAAGCTTAAACTTCCAAAACAAAAAAGAACAGATTTGAGACCAAAACTCCAGGCATCAGTTGAACGAGGAATTCCACCCAAGGATAATACTGTTAAAAAAATAAAACAAGCCTCAAAATTTCCTTTTTTTGAGTAGCATCCTATTCTTCGAAAATCCATAAAGTTTGACGCTTCCTACAAAGAAGCCATTTGAAGAAAACATAGCATGTTTCGTATCACAATGAAGCTTTAGACAAGCTCTGTTCATTTCTAACACTCAATTTTTCTCCTGGTAAATACGATCGTCATCCGAGGGCTTCAAATTCGACGAATCGGACAAGATCGGTATTAGTCACCAAACTCCCACATTTGCCGCTCGTCCAACATGGCGGAACGCGCACGTTTATCCCGGCGATTTTGGCGCCTTTTATGCCCGGCGTGTTCAGGTGCTTCCGCGGCCTCTGGAAACCAGGCTTAAAGGCGCTGTTAAGTCCGTTCAAGATTGTAAGCTTTTCTTGCTTCCTCTTCATTACTTGTACTCAAAACAAAACCTTTTCAGAAGAAATCCGAAGAGATATTCTCGCCGAATCGCTTAATTTTCTGCCATGTTGCTTCGAACGGTTTACACTGAGCCTGGGTATACTTCATGTAATTATCTCCGAATTAAATGTCATGTTTGAGGTTCCTCAAAATAAACAAAGATGCGGGTCATGCGCAAAACAGACTTGACAACACCTTTAAGAACTTCTTCAGACCGATTTGAGAAAATGGCACGTGGGTTTTTACACGGGAATTTTACTGTATAATGACACACTTGCATAAATGTTATCAGTACTGATTCTGTAGGAATGTTTTTAAAAAACGTTTGCAATAACGCCAAGAATGATAACGGGGCATGAGACCAAAGCATTTATCAAAGGGTACTCCTATAGTTTTTCACGGACCTGGACGAAAATAGTTATATTTTGGATTTAAACAACAATTTTTATACAATTTTTATTTAGAACCTCCCCTTAGGGCTTTTCAGGTCTAATTACAACATTATGTTATGCCTATATATAATTACAAAAGGAACTACTGTATATAAATAAAATGTTAAGCTAAACTATTTTACAACAATTCAAAAAAGAAGTGCTAAAATAATCTAAATCATAATTATAATAATGCAATTATTACAATAATACAATTAGTCAGCCTGAAAAAGCCAGGTCTTGACCGAATTTTTAAAAATATTTAAAGTTGGACTTTTCTTAATATTGTCTGGTAAACTGTTCCAAAGTTTAGCTCCTCTGTATCTCAGGGGCGCAACTAGGGGGTTGGGGGTTGGGGGGGGGGGGGGGGTTGCAACCCCTGCCCTTTTTAACCCCTGCCCTTTTTGTGAGACCTCTAATACTACAATCTTGGACAATAATGTTGTAACACCCCCTCCCCCCGATTCAATGTTGACCGAAATGAAACAATGTTGGACTGGAGTTTCATATAACAACATTGAATCGGGGGGAGGGGTTGACTGTTACAACTATTATTGTCCAAGATTGTCCTTGACTGATTTTTCTTAATATTGTATAAAATAGAGCTAAAATATGATTTCAATTTGTAAGTTAAAGACAATAAACAAATTGTGAAATTTGAGACTGTTTCGTGCAATTAGTAGAGAGATATTTGCGTTTGAAAATGTATAGATTGCGCTCTACTATACGAGGCCCTTTCTTCGTTACTCAATAACATCTCCGTCACTAGAACAGTATTACGAGAGAAAGCGCATTCTGTCCGTGGAAAAAATGTAGGTTTCGATACTTGGATAACTGTTGAAAGAGAGATGTATTTATAATATTACTATTGTTTAGATATGACGCTCATATTTCAGCCGTATATCTGAGCCCGCTTTAACTGAATCTATATCTGACATTATGATGATTGGGGAAAAACAAGCACGGTGTATTTCATTTCATAATAGAACATTTTATTTAGGTTTACAAATTATTTCCCCAGCTAATACTATCAATGAATTGTCAATGGGAGCATAATTATTTTTATATTAAGATTAATAGCTTCAAAAACTACAGAAGACCCGCTACCTTGTCGTTGGAAATTTGAGAAATTAACGTATTGCGGCACGCGTCTTAGACGAAGCGAAATCTGGAAGTGGTTGAAATCATTCAATAAATAAATGTAAAAGTTAAGCCTCTTTTATAGAATGCTTGTAAAGCCACATTTATTCATATGTAGTTGGTTTAATTTCCCCTGCGCAATTATATACCGCCTTATGCAACGGTCTACCACGGTCTACCACGGTCTACCACTACAATATAACAAAATTAATTATATACATGTAATTCCCTTTGAAACCCATGGTAGACCGTGGTAGACCGTTGGATAAGGCGGTATAATTGCGCAGGGGAAATTAAACCAACTGCATATGAATAAATGTGGCTTTACAAGCATTCTATAAAAGAGGCTTAAGCTTTACATTTATTTATTGAATGATTTCAACCTCTTCCAGATTTCGCTTCGTCTAAAACGCGTGCCGCAATATGTTAATTCCTCAAATTTCCAACGACAATGTAGCGGGTCTTCTGTAGTTTTGGAAGTTATTAATCTTAATATAAAAATAATTATGCTCCCATTAACAATTCATTGATGGTATTAGCTGGGGAAATAATTTTTAAACTTAAATAAAATGTTCTATTATGAAATGAAATACACCGTGCTTGTTTTTCCCTAATCGTCATAATGTCAGATATAGATTCAGTTAAAGCGGGCTCAGATATCAACCAACGGCTGAAATATGAGCGTCATATCTAAACAATAGTAATATTATAAATACATCTCTCTTTCAACCGTTATCCAAGTATCAAAACCTACATTTTTTTCCATCGACAGAATGCACTTTCTCTCGCAATACTGTTCTAGTGACGTAGATATTATTGAGTAACAAAGAAAGGGCCTCGCAGTAGAGCGCAATCTATACATTTTTAAATGCAAATATCTCTCTACTAATTGCACGAAACAGTCTCAAATTTTACAATTTGTTTATTGACTTTAATTTACAAATTGAAATCATATTTTAGCTGTATTTTATACAATATTAAGAAAAATCAGTCGAAGACAGTCCTTGACTGATTTTTCTTAATATTGTATAAAATAGAGCTAAAATATGATTTCAATTTGTAAGTTAAAGACAATAAACAAATTGTGAAATTTGAGACTGTTTCGTGCAATTAGTAGAGAGATATTTGCGTTTGAAAATGTATAGATTGCGCTCTACTATACGAGGCCCTTTCTTCGTTACTCAATAACATCTCCGTCACTAGAACAGTATTACGAGAGAAAGCGCATTCTGTCCGTGGAAAAAATGTAGGTTTCGATACTTGGATAACTGTTGAAAGAGAGATGTATTTATAATATTACTATTGTTTAGATATGACGCTCATATTTCAGCCGTATATCTGAGCCCGCTTTAACTGAATCTATATCTGACATTATGATGATTGGGGAAAAACAAGCACGGTGTATTTCATTTCATAATAGAACATTTTATTTAGGTTTACAAATTATTTCCCCAGCTAATACTATCAATGAATTGTCAATGGGAGCATAATTATTTTTATATTAAGATTAATAGCTTCAAAAACTACAGAAGACCCGCTACCTTGTCGTTGGAAATTTGAGAAATTAACGTATTGCGGCACGCGTCTTAGACGAAGCGAAATCTGGAAGTGGTTGAAATCATTCAATAAATAAATGTAAAAGTTAAGCCTCTTTTATAGAATGCTTGTAAAGCCACATTTATTCATATGTAGTTGGTTTAATTTCCCCTGCGCAATTATATACCGCCTTATGCAACGGTCTACCACGGTCTACCACGGTCTACCACTACAATATAACAAAATTAATTATATACATGTAATTCCCTTTGAAACCCATGGTAGACCGTGGTAGACCGTTGGATAAGGCGGTATAATTGCGCAGGGGAAATTAAACCAACTGCATATGAATAAATGTGGCTTTACAAGCATTCTATAAAAGAGGCTTAAGCTTTACATTTATTTATTGAATGATTTCAACCTCTTCCAGATTTCGCTTCGTCTAAAACGCGTGCCGCAATATGTTAATTCCTCAAATTTCCAACGACAATGTAGCGGGTCTTCTGTAGTTTTGGAAGTTATTAATCTTAATATAAAAATAATTATGCTCCCATTAACAATTCATTGATGGTATTAGCTGGGGAAATAATTTTTAAACTTAAATAAAATGTTCTATTATGAAATGAAATACACCGTGCTTGTTTTTCCCTAATCGTCATAATGTCAGATATAGATTCAGTTAAAGCGGGCTCAGATATCAACCAACGGCTGAAATATGAGCGTCATATCTAAACAATAGTAATATTATAAATACATCTCTCTTTCAACCGTTATCCAAGTATCAAAACCTACATTTTTTTCCATCGACAGAATGCACTTTCTCTCGCAATACTGTTCTAGTGACGTAGATATTATTGAGTAACAAAGAAAGGGCCTCGCAGTAGAGCGCAATCTATACATTTTTAAATGCAAATATCTCTCTACTAATTGCACGAAACAGTCTCAAATTTTACAATTTGTTTATTGACTTTAATTTACAAATTGAAATCATATTTTAGCTGTATTTTATACAATATTAAGAAAAATCAGTCGAAGACAATCTTGGACAATAATGTTGTAACACCCCCTCCCCCCGATTCAATGTTGACCGAAATGAAACAATGTTGGACTGGAGTTTCATATAACAACATTGAATCGGGGGGAGGGGTTGACTGTTACAACTATTATTGTCCAAGATTGTCCTTGACTGATTTTTCTTAATATTGTATAAAATAGAGCTAAAATATGATTTCAATTTGTAAGTTAAAGACAATAAACAAATTGTGAAATTTGAGACTGTTTCGTGCAATTAGTAGAGAGATATTTGCGTTTGAAAATGTATAGATTGCGCTCTACTATACGAGGCCCTTTCTTCGTTACTCAATAACATCTCCGTCACTAGAACAGTATTACGAGAGAAAGCGCATTCTGTCCGTGGAAAAAAATGTAGGTTTCGATACTTGGATAACTGTTGAAAGAGAGATGTATTTATAATATTACTATTGTTTAGATATGACGCTCATATTTCAGCCGTATATCTGAGCCCGCTTTAACTGAATCTATATCTGACATTATGATGATTGGGGAAAAACAAGCACGGTGTATTTCATTTCATAATAGAACATTTTATTTAGGTTTACAAATTATTTCCCCAGCTAATACTATCAATGAATTGTCAATGGGAGCATAATTATTTTTATATTAAGATTAATAGCTTCAAAAACTACAGAAGACCCGCTACCTTGTCGTTGGAAATTTGAGAAATTAACGTATTGCGGCACGCGTCTTAGACGAAGCGAAATCTGGAAGTGGTTGAAATCATTCAATAAATAAATGTAAAAGTTAAGCCTCTTTTATAGAATGCTTGTAAAGCCACATTTATTCATATGTAGTTGGTTTAATTTCCCCTGCGCAATTATATACCGCCTTATGCAACGGTCTACCACGGTCTACCACGGTCTACCACTACAATATAACAAAATTAATTATATACATGTAATTCCCTTTGAAACCCATGGTAGACCGTGGTAGACCGTTGGATAAGGCGGTATAATTGCGCAGGGGAAATTAAACCAACTGCATATGAATAAATGTGGCTTTACAAGCATTCTATAAAAGAGGCTTAAGCTTTACATTTATTTATTGAATGATTTCAACCTCTTCCAGATTTCGCTTCGTCTAAAACGCGTGCCGCAATATGTTAATTCCTCAAATTTCCAACGACAATGTAGCGGGTCTTCTGTAGTTTTGGAAGTTATTAATCTTAATATAAAAATAATTATGCTCCCATTAACAATTCATTGATGGTATTAGCTGGGGAAATAATTTTTAAACTTAAATAAAATGTTCTATTATGAAATGAAATACACCGTGCTTGTTTTTCCCTAATCGTCATAATGTCAGATATAGATTCAGTTAAAGCGGGCTCAGATATCAACCAACGGCTGAAATATGAGCGTCATATCTAAACAATAGTAATATTATAAATACATCTCTCTTTCAACCGTTATCCAAGTATCAAAACCTACATTTTTTTCCATCGACAGAATGCACTTTCTCTCGCAATACTGTTCTAGTGACGTAGATATTATTGAGTAACAAAGAAAGGGCCTCGCAGTAGAGCGCAATCTATACATTTTTAAATGCAAATATCTCTCTACTAATTGCACGAAACAGTCTCAAATTTTACAATTTGTTTATTGACTTTAATTTACAAATTGAAATCATATTTTAGCTGTATTTTATACAATATTAAGAAAAATCAGTCGAAGACAATCTTGGACAATAATGTTGTAACACCCCCTCCCCCCGATTCAATGTTGACCGAAATGAAACAATGTTGGACTGGAGTTTCATATAACAACATTGAATCGGGGGGAGGGGTTGACTGTTACAACTATTATTGTCCAAGATTGTCCTTGACTGATTTTTCTTAATATTGTATAAAATAGAGCTAAAATATGATTTCAATTTGTAAGTTAAAGACAATAAACAAATTGTGAAATTTGAGACTGTTTCGTGCAATTAGTAGAGAGATATTTGCGTTTGAAAATATATAGATTGCGCTCTACTATACGAGGCCCTTTCTTCGTTACTCAATAACATCTCCGTCACTAGAACAGTATTACGAGAGAAAGCGCATTCTGTCCGTGGAAAAAATGTAGGTTTCGATACTTGGATAACTGTTGAAAGAGAGATGTATTTATAATATTACTATTGTTTAGATATGACGCTCATATTTCAGCCGTATATCTGAGCCCGCTTTAACTGAATCTATATCTGACATTATGATGATTGGGGAAAAACAAGCACGGTGTATTTCATTTCATAATAGAACATTTTATTTAGGTTTACAAATTATTTCCCCAGCTAATACTATCAATGAATTGTCAATGGGAGCATAATTATTTTTATATTAAGATTAATAGCTTCAAAAACTACAGAAGACCCGCTACCTTGTCGTTGGAAATTTGAGAAATTAACGTATTGCGGCACGCGTCTTAGACGAAGCGAAATCTGGAAGTGGTTGAAATCATTCAATAAATAAATGTAAAAGTTAAGCCTCTTTTATAGAATGCTTGTAAAGCCACATTTATTCATATGTAGTTGGTTTAATTTCCCCTGCGCAATTATATACCGCCTTATGCAACGGTCTACCACGGTCTACCACGGTCTACCACTACAATATAACAAAATTAATTATATACATGTAATTCCCTTTGAAACCCATGGTAGACCGTGGTAGACCGTTGGATAAGGCGGTTATAATTGCGCAGGGGAAATTAAACCAACTGCATATGAATAAATGTGGCTTTACAAGCATTCTATAAAAGAGGCTTAAGCTTTACATTTATTTATTGAATGATTTCAACCTCTTCCAGATTTCGCTTCGTCTAAAACGCGTGCCGCAATATGTTAATTCCTCAAATTTCCAACGACAATGTAGCGGGTCTTCTGTAGTTTTGGAAGTTATTAATCTTAATATAAAAATAATTATGCTCCCATTAACAATTCATTGATGGTATTAGCTGGGGAAATAATTTTTAAACTTAAATAAAATGTTCTATTATGAAATGAAATACACCGTGCTTGTTTTTCCCTAATCGTCATAATGTCAGATATAGATTCAGTTAAAGCGGGCTCAGATATCAACCAACGGCTGAAATATGAGCGTCATATCTAAACAATAGTAATATTATAAATACATCTCTCTTTCAACCGTTATCCAAGTATCAAAACCTACATTTTTTTCCATCGACAGAATGCACTTTCTCTCGCAATACTGTTCTAGTGACGTAGATATTATTGAGTAACAAAGAAAGGGCCTCGCAGTAGAGCGCAATCTATACATTTTTAAATGCAAATATCTCTCTACTAATTGCACGAAACAGTCTCAAATTTTACAATTTGTTTATTGACTTTAATTTACAAATTGAAATCATATTTTAGCTGTATTTTATACAATATTAAGAAAAATCAGTCGAAGACAATCTTGGACAATAATGTTGTAACACCCCCTCCCCCCGATTCAATGTTGACCGAAATGAAACAATGTTGGACTGGAGTTTCATATAACAACATTGAATCGGGGGGAGGGGTTGACTGTTACAACTATTATTGTCCAAGATTGTCCTTGACTGATTTTTCTTAATATTGTATAAAATAGAGCTAAAATATGATTTCAATTTGTAAGTTAAAGACAATAAACAAATTGTGAAATTTGAGACTGTTTCGTGCAATTAGTAGAGAGATATTTGCGTTTGAAAATATATAGATTGCGCTCTACTATACGAGGCCCTTTCTTCGTTACTCAATAACATCTCCGTCACTAGAACAGTATTACGAGAGAAAGCGCATTCTGTCCGTGGAAAAAATGTAGGTTTCGATACTTGGATAACTGTTGAAAGAGAGATGTATTTATAATATTACTATTGTTTAGATATGACGCTCATATTTCAGCCGTATATCTGAGCCCGCTTTAACTGAATCTATATCTGACATTATGATGATTGGGGAAAAACAAGCACGGTGTATTTCATTTCATAATAGAACATTTTATTTAGGTTTACAAATTATTTCCCCAGCTAATACTATCAATGAATTGTCAATGGGAGCATAATTATTTTTATATTAAGATTAATAGCTTCAAAAACTACAGAAGACCCGCTACCTTGTCGTTGGAAATTTGAGAAATTAACGTATTGCGGCACGCGTCTTAGACGAAGCGAAATCTGGAAGTGGTTGAAATCATTCAATAAATAAATGTAAAAGTTAAGCCTCTTTTATAGAATGCTTGTAAAGCCACATTTATTCATATGTAGTTGGTTTAATTTCCCCTGCGCAATTATATACCGCCTTATGCAACGGTCTACCACGGTCTACCACGGTCTACCACTACAATATAACAAAATTAATTATATACATGTAATTCCCTTTGAAACCCATGGTAGACCGTGGTAGACCGTTGGATAAGGCGGTATAATTGCGCAGGGGAAATTAAACCAACTGCATATGAATAAATGTGGCTTTACAAGCATTCTATAAAAGAGGCTTAAGCTTTACATTTATTTATTGAATGATTTCAACCTCTTCCAGATTTCGCTTCGTCTAAAACGCGTGCCGCAATATGTTAATTCCTCAAATTTCCAACGACAATGTAGCGGGTCTTCTGTAGTTTTGGAAGTTATTAATCTTAATATAAAAATAATTATGCTCCCATTAACAATTCATTGATGGTATTAGCTGGGGAAATAATTTTTAAACTTAAATAAAATGTTCTATTATGAAATGAAATACACCGTGCTTGTTTTTCCCTAATCGTCATAATGTCAGATATAGATTCAGTTAAAGCGGGCTCAGATATCAACCAACGGCTGAAATATGAGCGTCATATCTAAACAATAGTAATATTATAAATACATCTCTCTTTCAACCGTTATCCAAGTATCAAAACCTACATTTTTTTCCATCGACAGAATGCACTTTCTCTCGCAATACTGTTCTAGTGACGTAGATATTATTGAGTAACAAAGAAAGGGCCTCGCAGTAGAGCGCAATCTATACATTTTTAAATGCAAATATCTCTCTACTAATTGCACGAAACAGTCTCAAATTTTACAATTTGTTTATTGACTTTAATTTACAAATTGAAATCATATTTTAGCTGTATTTTATACAATATTAAGAAAAATCAGTCGAAGACAATCTTGGACAATAATGTTGTAACACCCCCTCCCCCCGATTCAATGTTGACCGAAATGAAACAATGTTGGACTGGAGTTTCATATAACAACATTGAATCGGGGGGAGGGGTTGACTGTTACAACTATTATTGTCCAAGATTGTCCTTGACTGATTTTTCTTAATATTGTATAAAATAGAGCTAAAATATGATTTCAATTTGTAAGTTAAAGACAATAAACAAATTGTGAAATTTGAGACTGTTTCGTGCAATTAGTAGAGAGATATTTGCGTTTGAAAATGTATAGATTGCGCTCTACTATACGAGGCCCTTTCTTCGTTACTCAATAACATCTCCGTCACTAGAACAGTATTACGAGAGAAAGCGCATTCTGTCCGTGGAAAAAATGTAGGTTTCGATACTTGGATAACTGTTGAAAGAGAGATGTATTTATAATATTACTATTGTTTAGATATGACGCTCATATTTCAGCCGTATATCTGAGCCCGCTTTAACTGAATCTATATCTGACATTATGATGATTGGGGAAAAACAAGCACGGTGTATTTCATTTCATAATAGAACATTTTATTTAGGTTTACAAATTATTTCCCCAGCTAATACTATCAATGAATTGTCAATGGGAGCATAATTATTTTTATATTAAGATTAATAGCTTCAAAAACTACAGAAGACCCGCTACCTTGTCGTTGGAAATTTGAGAAATTAACGTATTGCGGCACGCGTCTTAGACGAAGCGAAATCTGGAAGTGGTTGAAATCATTCAATAAATAAATGTAAAAGTTAAGCCTCTTTTATAGAATGCTTGTAAAGCCACATTTATTCATATGTAGTTGGTTTAATTTCCCCTGCGCAATTATATACCGCCTTATGCAACGGTCTACCACGGTCTACCACGGTCTACCACTACAATATAACAAAATTAATTATATACATGTAATTCCCTTTGAAACCCATGGTAGACCGTGGTAGACCGTTGGATAAGGCGGTATAATTGCACAGGGGAAATTAAACCAACTGCATATGAATAAATGTGGCTTTACAAGCATTCTATAAAAGAGGCTTAAGCTTTACATTTATTTATTGAATGATTTCAACCTCTTCCAGATTTCGCTTCGTCTAAAACGCGTGCCGCAATATGTTAATTCCTCAAATTTCCAACGACAATGTAGCGGGTCTTCTGTAGTTTTGGAAGTTATTAATCTTAATATAAAAATAATTATGCTCCCATTAACAATTCATTGATGGTATTAGCTGGGGAAATAATTTTTAAACTTAAATAAAATGTTCTATTATGAAATGAAATACACCGTGCTTGTTTTTCCCTAATCGTCATAATGTCAGATATAGATTCAGTTAAAGCGGGCTCAGATATCAACCAACGGCTGAAATATGAGCGTCATATCTAAACAATAGTAATATTATAAATACATCTCTCTTTCAACCGTTATCCAAGTATCAAAACCTACATTTTTTTCCATCGACAGAATGCACTTTCTCTCGCAATACTGTTCTAGTGACGTAGATATTATTGAGTAACAAAGAAAGGGCCTCGCAGTAGAGCGCAATCTATACATTTTTAAATGCAAATATCTCTCTACTAATTGCACGAAACAGTCTCAAATTTTACAATTTGTTTATTGACTTTAATTTACAAATTGAAATCATATTTTAGCTGTATTTTATACAATATTAAGAAAAATCAGTCGAAGACAATCTTGGACAATAATGTTGTAACACCCCCTCCCCCCGATTCAATGTTGACCGAAATGAAACAATGTTGGACTGGAGTTTCATATAACAACATTGAATCGGGGGAGGGGTTGACTGTTACAACTATTATTGTCCAAGATTGTCCTTGACTGATTTTTCTTAATATTGTATAAAATAGAGCTAAAATATGATTTCAATTTGTAAGTTAAAGACAATAAACAAATTGTGAAATTTGAGACTGTTTCGTGCAATTAGTAGAGAGATATTTGCGTTTGAAAATATATAGATTGCGCTCTACTATACGAGGCCCTTTCTTCGTTACTCAATAACATCTCCGTCACTAGAACAGTATTACGAGAGAAAGCGCATTCTGTCCGTGGAAAAAATGTAGGTTTCGATACTTGGATAACTGTTGAAAGAGAGATGTATTTATAATATTACTATTGTTTAGATATGACGCTCATATTTCAGCCGTATATCTGAGCCCGCTTTAACTGAATCTATATCTGACATTATGATGATTGGGGAAAAACAAGCACGGTGTATTTCATTTCATAATAGAACATTTTATTTAGGTTTACAAATTATTTCCCCAGCTAATACTATCAATGAATTGTCAATGGGAGCATAATTATTTTTATATTAAGATTAATAGCTTCAAAAACTACAGAAGACCCGCTACCTTGTCGTTGGAAATTTGAGAAATTAACGTATTGCGGCACGCGTCTTAGACGAAGCGAAATCTGGAAGTGGTTGAAATCATTCAATAAATAAATGTAAAAGTTAAGCCTCTTTTATAGAATGCTTGTAAAGCCACATTTATTCATATGTAGTTGGTTTAATTTCCCCTGCGCAATTATATACCGCCTTATGCAACGGTCTACCACGGTCTACCACGGTCTACCACTACAATATAACAAAATTAATTATATACATGTAATTCCCTTTGAAACCCATGGTAGACCGTGGTAGACCGTTGGATAAGGCGGTATAATTGCGCAGGGGAAATTAAACCAACTGCATATGAATAAATGTGGCTTTACAAGCATTCTATAAAAGAGGCTTAAGCTTTACATTTATTTATTGAATGATTTCAACCTCTTCCAGATTTCGCTTCGTCTAAAACGCGTGCCGCAATATGTTAATTCCTCAAATTTCCAACGACAATGTAGCGGGTCTTCTGTAGTTTTGGAAGTTATTAATCTTAATATAAAAATAATTATGCTCCCATTAACAATTCATTGATGGTATTAGCTGGGGAAATAATTTTTAAACTTAAATAAAATGTTCTATTATGAAATGAAATACACCGTGCTTGTTTTTCCCTAATCGTCATAATGTCAGATATAGATTCAGTTAAAGCGGGCTCAGATATCAACCAACGGCTGAAATATGAGCGTCATATCTAAACAATAGTAATATTATAAATACATCTCTCTTTCAACCGTTATCCAAGTATCAAAACCTACATTTTTTTCCATCGACAGAATGCACTTTCTCTCGCAATACTGTTCTAGTGACGTAGATATTATTGAGTAACAAAGAAAGGGCCTCGCAGTAGAGCGCAATCTATACATTTTTAAATGCAAATATCTCTCTACTAATTGCACGAAACAGTCTCAAATTTTACAATTTGTTTATTGACTTTAATTTACAAATTGAAATCATATTTTAGCTGTATTTTATACAATATTAAGAAAAATCAGTCGAAGACAATCTTGGACAATAATGTTGTAACACCCCCTCCCCCCGATTCAATGTTGACCGAAATGAAACAATGTTGGACTGGAGTTTCATATAACAACATTGAATCGGGGGGAGGGGTTGACTGTTACAACTATTATTGTCCAAGATTGTAGGTTAGACATTAGATAAACAAATAATTAATCGTCTGTTGTAGTACGCAATGCAATTCTCCACAAATCTGGCGAGACTAAGAGGCTTCTAGTTCGGCTTCAATCTCGTACCCAGTTTGTAATATGCTACACCAAGTTTTTCCTAAAAACAACCGCTTTTCTAAATTTGTGGGCTCAGCTTTCGAACCGCAAGGCGAAAATGAACCAATCATCGAGATAGAGCTGGATTTTGGCGACCTGTAGGGTATGTTGGTGTGATAATTACTTCGTTTTTACAGTAAAATTTCAACTATACTCGCTGTAGAATTAGATGAAAAAGTTCGCTCAAATTGCTGCAAATGGTGTTTCCGAGGTTCTAGATTTCCCAAATTTCTGGGGGAGGACCCTCGGCCCCCCTAGAAATGCGGTCACTAATTGCCACTACTGCCCCACCCCCCACTTTTCGACACCTTGCTACGGCACTGATTGTTGTTGTAGTTGTTGAGTGTTCTCGGAGAAGCATAACGACTTAACGAGGATATCTAGTATCCCAAATTGTTTAGAATACTGAACGACTTTGCCCTTTTTTTGGTTCAACCCCTGCCCTCGAAATTTTCTAGTTGCGCCCCTGTATCTCAATGATCGTTGAGCAGAGCTCGTTCTACATTTAGGTACATCAAGATTGTTACAGTAACGAGTACTACGACTATGTATAGCAGAGCGTTTTCTAAAAAGGGTATTAGATACAAAGGTGCGCTACCATCAATAATTTTATACACCATTTGAGCATCTCGATATGACAGCATGTCCTTAACAGGTAACCATCCTAAATCTTTGAGGGTAGTTGTAATATTGTCATACTTCCTCTTGCCTGAAACTATCCTTGCTGCAAAGTTTTGCGTTAGTTGTAGTTTCTTTATGTTCTGTTTGGATGTGCCTGCCCACACAATCGAACTATAATACAACTTCGAACAATAATACTATTATTGCATGGTTTGGTAGGCTTTACTAAGTATGTTTAGGACGTATATTATGTAATATTTAAAACATGAACAGTGTTTTTATTATAAGTAATGGCATAAAAAGAGGTGTATTAGCTATTAAACGGGACGTTTAATAGCTAATGGACCTCTTTTTCTGCTACTTTGTAATATCATGTTTGCGGGAATTTCTTTTGTTGTCACCTCCGTTGAAATCAAACCAGGTATGATTACTATACTTACTTATTATTATTAATTTTGGGACTAATAAGAAGAACGTTTGGGCCAAAGAATCCAGAGGGTGTAGCTTTCAATGCGTTGGATCGTCTCAGAACTTTAAAATTATATTAGAGAATACAAGGTCGATGTAGTTTAGCCAAAATTCCTGGCAAAAAGTACAATTTCTTACCTGAGCGACTGAGCCGATTACTGCCGAGTGCTGACGGCGACGCGGACATTTAAAACACACTCGTCAAATCGTCTGGTTGCCGATTTTGAGAAAAGCGAAGAAAGGCCATTTGTATCGATTGTATTGTCGAGAGCTTTGTAAAATATGTTGGGCCTTTTTTATCGGTAAACAAATATTTTTCCTGGTCTTCGAACAAGCGAACGATCGTCGATGATTGTTACAAATTATAGGGAACTGGGACCAGAGGACTGGGAACAAAAACCCAATTTGGTTTTTTTTTTCATTGGAGTTTCCCAGAGCCTCCGTTCCTTGGTAATGACCAAAAGGATCGCAGGCTCTGGGTACGAGATTGACTCCATTCTCGTCCCCAGAGCCTCTCCCGTGCTGGCGCGCGGAAAAGGCTCTGGGGGAATCCAAACCGGAACACCAAGATTCTTTGGTGTTCTTTCTAAAGCGCATGCGTATAAGTTCGCGGTTTGGGAGTTGGACACGAGATCATCGACAGTGATATCACTTGATAATTTTCCTTTCGTTTTCGATTCTGGCGGTTTGGCTGTCTCGTATTAACTCGTTTGACTTTCGGAACAATTCTGACTGTGGTAGATTCCGTTCGAAGAAGGTCCTTGTCGAGTGTGGCTCATTGCCGCGTTTACTCGGCGGGGCAAAAGACATTAAAATTTACGAGTTCGCTTCAGAAGAGTCGCGTCGGAATTTCTTCGTATTTACGGCCTCTTTTAGTGAAGGTAGTTCTCTTTAATTTGTTGCACCGTTCGTTTATATTTGACTTGTATATTTCAATGAGATTTTTATTAAATATGTACCATAACACCGAACCATACACGAACAGCCTGCAGGCTGCAGTGTGTTGTCTATCGTCTGTCGGTTTCAAATTGCTGTCTGTCTTCTGTCCTTGAGTTTATTATTAAAGAGAAACGGGTTGATTGCTTTCAAAAACGTTCGATTAAATTGTTTGGATTAGAACTATGATTAGAATTCTGCTTCGTTGTCAGTTTTCGTGTTTCAAATACTGTTTATTTATAAACATTCACTAAGCCCGGTTAATTAGGCCTTTGAATTTGAACAACCAATCAGATCGCGATGTATATGGATTCCCCCAGAGCCCTTTTCATGAAAGGGCTCTGGGGACGAGAATGGTCTCACTCGAACTTAGGCGCAAATATCTTTGCCTAGTTCAAATGTATAAGATAATTTTTTGTTATTGTGACATTGACTCAAATAAGTATTTTGATCTGATAATCATGATTTTAAAATCCGTCCAAAGGCCTTTCGTACTAACTATTTCAAGTTCTCTTTTTTCAACCGACATATTAATGACTAGAACTCTTTACCTAGATCTGTTATGTCCGCTACTAGTCTCGCCTCGTTTAAACGTTCCTTGTACATTCATTTAAAAAATAGCTTTTCCCCCGTCTAATTTGTAAATAGTTGGGGTTTTTTATAATAGGTTTTTAGTTGCTAAAACTAGTTATCTCTTTGTGTTGTAAAATATCAGTTTCCCCCTGCTGCGATCCCGCCATCCAATTATTTCCGTTATTTTGTTATGACTTATGTAAATATTGTAATATCTTATTGTTGTTATGTAAATAGTGTTATGTTTATTTGTATGTATGGATTGGCAAAGTGATATTAAACCTTAAACCTATTAGTTCTAATCAGACCAGGATTTGTAAAAATGAATATAATGAAAAATCATGCAAAGCTAAAGTTTATGTAAATGGGGGATTTTTTGTAAAACCACCGACATAGTACTGATTTCTTTTCTTCTCATAAAATATTTCATTAATATAATTTGTAAAAGATGTATCAAACTATGCGTAAAGTTATGTGCAGGTCATTCAGTAAATTATAGTGGAAAATGATGTGTCTTCGGAATTATTGAACAAAATTATTTAAAAGATATGATTATCTTCTTACATATATAACTTACAATTATCTGTAAATAACTTCCGTCATAGCTTATTTCATTTACATATCAAACAATTCGAACAAAGAAAACAGAGAACACGCTGAACTTAGACATGTAGGTCAATTCTCTTAGGGGGTGTTTATATAGACCAAATCGTAGTTTCATTTAGGCCCACATGCAAATTAGTTTCCTATTCAATTTGGGCCCCTATATATGCAAATTACATCGTGTCTATTAAAGCAAAACGGGAAGATAACAGGCTGGGACTGTTTTTTCATGTTTTGAGTTCATTATTTTTAGACACTACGTTTAGGATTATTGTTAAAAATAATCGATAAGCAAATTTTATCCTTATAGAATACCTAAACATTAAAAAGTTTCTGAAATCAGAAATATTTTGTTTACTATACGGCTGCTTCAGCCTCGTGTTATAAATGAACTACGTTTTACCCGACTCAGATTGTATGCGCAGTCGAAACTCCGATTTCGTCTATAGAGGCGAGACAGCCTGGGTACCCAAGCTAGCCCACTTTGCCGAGATGATTTTTATTGTGTTTACATGAGAAGGGCTAGCTGGCTTGCTTGTTGTGCTAATTGCGTAATTTATCAGTTCTGCTAAGACACAAAGTCTCATTGTTTTAAATATGAACTGTTCATGAACAAACAGAACTTGTGAATTGTTAATATGTCGAAAAAAGCTGAAAAAAACAAACTTTGTCGCGTGTACGAAGCTTTTAGGGTCAGCCTGGGTAGGCGAGCCAACCCAGTGAGTCCACCATGTTTAAATGGGTAACTGCGAGATCCCGGTCTCACAAAGCGAGATCTCGGCTAGGCGAGCTGGTTCGGCTATCATGTAAACACAAGATGAAAATTAACAAGAAATAACAGCATAAGCGAGATATCGGCAAAGCGGGGTGGCTCGCTCGCCTGCATATAAACACCCTCTTAGAACCTTCTGTTATGGCTGCACGAATTACTCTTCAATGTTTCATGTAAAGCAGCTTTTTCTTTTCTATCTTTTAATTATTATTATTGTTTTTCATAATTATTATTATTATTATTATTATTATAATTATTATTATTATTATTATTGTTATTATTATTATTATTATTATTATTATTATTATTATTATTATTATTATTATTATTATTATTATTATTATTATTATTATTATTATTATAATTATTATTATTATTATTATAATTATTATTATTATTATAATTATAAGATGAAGCAAACTTAATTTTTATTGCATTTCCATGTTATGGATTTTACGTTGGTTGTCAAATGTCAGTGTAATATCCAACTCGTACATATACGTTTTATATGAACGATAAGAGCCGCAACATGGAAAGTTGGTAGGGTTTCCTGTGTCTCTGAAAATCCGTCTTAAGTGGTCTTTATATGGAGTAGGGCTAGCCCTCTTTTGGTAGGGCTAGCCCTAGTAAGAGGGCTGGAATTTATCTCGTGTTTACATGAGCTTTTTTGGTAGGGCTAGCCCTAGTAAGAGGGTTGGATTTCACCTCGCGTTGGCTTGTTTTTTAATACCGACTTGTGCAGCTTTCCCGCGAAGCTCGAAATCATGTTTTCGCAAGCACGATTTGAATTTATAACAAACACATGAACAAACGCAATTTTTAAAATAAAAAGTTGACCAAAAATATTAGTACAGGCAAACTTTACCGTGTATACTGAGCTTCGATTTGCTAGCCCTCCTAAGACGGCCAGCCCTCTTGAGTGCATGCGTTTACATGGGAACTGATTTGCAGCCCTCCTAGGCGAGATTTCGGGTTGTCAATAGCGATATCTCGCCTAGGAGAGCTGGCCCTCTAGTCTTGTCCGTGTAAACGCAAACAAATTTTTACAAGGAATTACGCTGAGATGCGGAATCTAGCCCTACCAAGAAGCAATTTTACTTTCAAATCAGATGTTGCCACAATTCGCGTTCGTTGTACTTGTCAGGTTTATCCGTCTAACCATAAGACCTTGCGGTCCTTGCAGTCTCGAGTGCACTGTATATATAGGAGCTTTTGCTAAATATTCCCCCACTGGTGACCTTTGATTAGTTGATACCAACAAAAGGATCAGCTATAGATTTTTCAAACGTTTGGAATTGTTTGAACGTAGGTAGACAAAATGTAACTTTATTTATGCAAGCATTAAGCAATAAATAAGTCTCCGTTTCAGCAAAGTTTATAATGAAGGTAGTAATTTTCTTCTAAGGATGTGTGCAGTTCCTTAAACAGGAAAGTACTAACTCGTATATTTTAATTTTTATTGTTAATATAATGTAATACTACCTTCAACCTTTAGCATAACTCGTATTAACAAGCGTTTGGTTTTCTACGTAGAATATATTAGACTAAAATAATTTTGCGCAAACGAGCACGAGGTTCAGCTAGACACGACGTAACTCGATCAATCACGATGCTAAACTCGCTTAATAGCTTGTGTAATATATTATATTTCTAATTGTCCACGAGTATAGAATATATAGAATACGTGTTTAGAATCAAACTAAAATCGCAAGTAATAAAAGTAAATGATTTTTTAGAAGCCGCGGGTACAGTGAACAGTCGGTGCTCTCGTAAAGCTACTAAAGCGACCAACTCGGGGATATGGCCGAAAAGGGGTCGTAACTAGAGCTGGTCGCTTATACGAGAACTCAAAAACAAAGAAAAAGTCCAGTTCTCAAAGAATAGATGGTCGTTGTGAGAGCTGATTGCTTAGAGAAGAGCTTCGACTGTAGTACATACTATGTCCACTTGTTTCAATATTTTTGTGAATATGAGGATATGAGGATTAATTGAAGTAATATTATAATTGCATGCATGGTCAATAATCATCTATTTTATTAATTTTAGTGTTCTCTGTGCAGCAACATATCATGAAGGTAAGTTTATAAAGAACAAATTAAAGAAAGTATGCATTTAATTTACATTTAATTTGGCACGGGAGTATACGGTTGAGTTTGGTAGATCAGATCAATTTTGAAATCACACTGCAGTATCAATCAGGCTTTACTGAGTCAAGACTGACTTTGTGAATCGGAGTGTACAAAGAAATGAAATGAAATTAGGATTAGAAAATAGTATATAGACGCAGTTTACATCACAATTGTGGCAACTATTGAAAAACACATGTGATTTCTAGTCGATAATTGAACAGTTAAACGAATTTGTCTCGCATTTGTTTTCTAATTAAAACATATTTCACTCAATGAGCAATGGCTTTAATATGCCATAATTGTTTCATCATTGCCAAATTGGCCAACCATACATTAAACAATGCCATCTCATGAAGCCCTTTTATATACATGTTTATAATATTATTAGCTTTTGTATGAGCTATTGTTGAAATTAAAGCAAGTACACTAGTTATAAACAAAAAGGACAATCATGTCATGACCCCCAAAACAGACTGTTGCAAATTTATATATTATACTTCTTAAATCACATCAAAATCGTCTATCAAACTTTAGAAATGGCTACAACTATCAAAACATCATAACTTGACAACATGTTTCTAAGTATAAGTTCTCACTTCTCAGTAATACTTCTCAGTGCACTGTGCACTGCATATGCGAATTGACTTGTAGAGTTGTAGCAAGTCAACATGAATGTATACACGAGGAACTTTGATCATCACATTAGAATTGTCGAGAAGATATATTTGTGCATGTATAGTAATTTTTTGTTGTAATATAGTGTTTTTACTAAGAATCTCAGTCAATGCGTAAAGCATCTAGATCTGTTTATACCAGACTAGTATAACAACATTCTAATCGTGGTCCCGCCATGCACGGCATGACATCAGTTCGTCGGCCTCGAAACGTCAGATGTTCTTGTACTGAACTAGATTCATCATATTTAGTTTACACCATTAATACATTGACTGATTATATAGTTAATAAAAAGCAATGCTATTGACGACTGACATTGCAAAGCTAAAAGTATTGCATGACCAACCGTATATATTGGCGCAATTATTGTGCGAGTTCTAAGTAAACGTATTACAGGTATATGGCGAGCGGCATGGCATATAACATATAGCTTTTAGTAACGAATTCCACAAGAAAAAATCACTGAAAACACGTAATATTTACTGATTATCGTAGCTAAAAAAGAATGCTATGGACTATTGGCATTGCCTCTATAAAGAGTGCTGATATCCATCACAATTTTTATATATCGTTTGGCGAGTCATGGCTGATCGTGCATGGCGGCATAAAATAAAGAGCTCAGTTATCAACCAGTCCGAGCCGAATTCTACAAGAAAATATCTCGGCTAAGAACACGCAATATTTAGATCTATTAAACAGCTCAGTCAATCGTCGACAAACAAACTTGCAAATCACAAACCACGCAAAAGTATTAATTGCTAAAACGATTTCTTACACTCAGAGCTCGGGAATTAAGCCTCAATTTATCAAAACATTTTAGCGGAAAAAAGACACATTCAGTTCTTTTAATAATGATTGAAGAATTAAACTCTTTATGTACAATAGCAATAACTTGATGTATTAGCTAGCATTCGAATGGAATTTCAAATTTTATGATGAGCATTGCATGTAAAACATGTCATAACACATCCTTGCATGATATCAGAGAAAACAGAGAATTGCATGTGTATATTCTATATGTAGGACAGTACCTGGCTATATATCGTGGCTTAGGTCAACTGTAGTAACATAATAACAGTTCAAAATGTTTTATGCCATACTTTTTATCCTCGATAACTGATCTCGCGGTGGCGTTGGTTCGATGGCTTGTATAAACACCAACTTTCGTTGCAGTCTTTCACTTTGATTTATTAGTCTCTTGACAGACTTTTTGTCTTGCCGGTGTTCACGGCACTTCTCCAGATTTATGCATATTTTAACCAGCTATCGGTCTATCCAAGCTCTATTTATGCCAAAGAAGTAGATCCCAGAGAATATACGAAGAATATATATTTCAACAGATGTTTTCCCAAGAAAGTTAAAGCCGTTTGACCCCAAAGGGCTTCATCCCCGAGTGTTCTGTTTCCGTTTCTCTAAGACCAGCCAATCAGAGGACGTCATTGATCAGGCAAGGCTAGGCCTGTTGGAACATATTTCAATATCGTTAATACTAATGAATTAAGAAGAAAAACGATACGCTTGAAAAGAGCATTATAATTTAAGCTTTGAATAATATATAAAGTTTGACGTGCCTTTCAAACGTCGCACTTCTGCAGACGTTTTCAGACACAAATTAACTTCATAAATTAAAACAAAAATCTCCGCTTTCATGAATTCCCTGTTGCTTCTCTATTCCTTTAAAAACTTCGTTGGGATGCGACATTCGACGTGTGAAATATAGCAGTCGCATTTCAGTTTCATCCAGTTGACAATTGGTATGCCAATTATGTCGCATCAGACGCATCGAATTCATATTCGACACGACAGAAATTGAACGTCGTGTCGAATATGAATAATTCATATTCGACAACCCTTTCACTTCTAAGCGCGCATGTAGACGCACCTTTAGTATTTTACTCTGGCTAACACCAGACGATTTTACTCGCTAAGGGAAGACCCCTGGTAGTCAAGGAGTTAAAAACCTATCTCAATGCTTAACCCTTTGACTTCTAAGCGCGCATGTAGACGCACCTTTTGTATTTTACTTTGGCTAACGCCAGAGTATTTTACTCTGGCTAACGCCAGACGATTAGTTACTCGTCGAGGGAAGACCCCTGGTAGTCAGCTTCAACCTGGACTATTTTAGTCGCGGCTTACTGAGAATAAGGCCTTGGTTTATACGATAGCCTATACACATCGACAGTATACACATCGATAGCCTTCTCCGATGTAGCCTGTGCTGCCGACGCCTCAGCAAATCACCTAGACTAGCTCCAACTGTATACTGAAATGTTTATATGACTACAGTTGAACGACCACTCTCGTATTAAAAGCGACTATAGGGCCATTCAAACGGGAGAAAATAAGTCGCGAACACACTCGTATATGCCCGTATAAATGGTCAATTTGTTCAGGACCAAAGTAAGTCACGACTATTCCCGTTTTATTTCTCCGTCAGACACTGTATTCAGGATCTCCCGTAAGTCCGGTAAGCGACCACATAAATTGTTTTTCTTCTCTTGTAAGCGACCACCCCAGAGATCGATGACAGACTTATGACAGACCAGACGGCAACAATATTGGCTTTATTATTATTTTGTACAGTTATTAATTTGATATCCGGTAGTTCACATTGCGCGCTCTTTAGCCTGTAGCCTGCGTGCAGACTTCCCCCGTTTCCGTTCCCCGGTAAAAACATCATATCCAAGTTTTACAATGTTTGTTTGTAGCAAGCGTATAGAAGTCCTACTGTACCCATAATAAATGTATTTACATGGTATCTCTATATTACATCACTTCCGATAATCATATGAAACTGAATTACACAAGCCACAACAAAGATTGTTTGGGCCACGGTGACACCGAAATGGTAATGACGGGAAAGTCAACTGCAATTTTGCCAAAAGCGCTAAAAACGAGAGTGTGTGTGGGGGGAGGAGAGGGGGAGAAGGGGAGGAGAGAGGGGAAGTCTAAAATTTACGGTGTGTGTTTCTCAGTTTCCATGTCATCTTTATCTAACACTTTCCTGACAACTCCTAGATGATTTTTCACAGACGTAATTACGTAAACACTATTAAACAATAATACTATAAATATATATATCATTTGAATAAGTTTCGAGAAAAACAAAATACAGTGATTGCTCATGGTAATGTGTTTGTCAGACTGCAGCGAGCTGTCCCTCAAATTTTGTCGCCTGACTTGAGGCAATTCTGACTTAAATTTTTTTCAAATCATCCCTAAAGAAACTATGTTAAATTTTTCTGATTAGTCTTTCAGTCTTTCAATTTACGACTAATCGTTTTATATATTTCGCTTAAAAATCATGTATTTTAAAACTAGTTTATATTTACGACAGGACCTCCCTGAAAATCAATATATAAAATGTTCGAAAATAGAAAATTTTTCGCCTTATAAATTTCTAGCCTTGTTTTCACTAGCAAAGTGAAAAGGTTGTGAACTGCCAAAATTTTGAAGACGTTTCGAGCGGAATTACAAATACGAACAGAGATGAATACCGACGTCTTTCTGCATGCGCAGCACTATTGGTTAATTTTTAAACAAGCAAAACGCGCAATGAATGTTTAGTATGCACCATGCACGTACGATCTATTTTTTTTCACTCTTCCAGCAAATCCTTGATTTCTGTTATATTTTCAAAGTATTGTTTGTTCCATAGCAAGCTCATGAAATATTTCAAAACTGCGATATATATATATACTATAAGTGGGTTTACCTCAAATGTTGATGGTCGCTACTGTCAGTTTCACCCTGGGCGATCTTCAGCGTGAAACTGACAGTAGCGACCATCAACATTTGAGGTAAGCCCACTTATAGTATATTCGCTCTATCTTTACGGTATTGAGCACTTTTCGACATTTCGCGAACAACACTTTGTTTGTTTGAATACATATATATATATATATTCAAACAAACGAGCACGTGTGATTTTGTTCACAGAATGTCGGAAAGTGCTCATACCATAAAGGTAGAGCGAATATAGTATAGTTTAGTGGGCTTACGTCAAAATGTTGAGTGTCGCAACTGTCAGTTTCACGCGGGGCGATCTTCAGGCGATATATATATTCAACGTTGTTTTCTTAAGATTCCGGCCTCTATCCATAACCTTTAAAAAGCAAATGTCTTCCCAAAACGAGCGTAAAATGGTTGAGAAATTCTTTGTTTTCTATACCCGAGGAAGCAACTTGTCACGTTGGGATTTGCATTGCAATCGCAGTACGCTGCTGTCTCATTAAAGATATCGGCATCCCACTGCAATTGGAATTAAATGTCACTCAGGAAATTATTGCTTAATACAAAGGATATTCTATATATAAATCACTAAATTTAATCTTTACCCTTACAACAATGCTTGCCAGTGCAAAACACAATACATGCGTGGTTATGAAATATTCAAGTCAATTTGGGCTATACAGTGTGTATCAAAAAAATTCGAACCCTTTATTCCTTAAAAAAAATTAGAACCCTTAGCATTCTTTTCAAACAACCTAGTTTGAAAGCCCTAAGCACTTCGCTGAACCCACAGATGCATAAAACACACGGTCTTATACACCTGGGAAATTAAGATAACCGTTGAAGTGTATGCATGGTGAAAGTATTTAAAAGCTTTTTCGCTTCGTTTAACTTATATGCTGATAAATTTATAACGCAGCGCTTTTAGGGCTTTCAAACTACTACAATAGGTTGTTTGAAAAGAATGCTAATTCATTTTCTAAGTGTTCGAATTTTTTTGATACACACTGTATATAAGGTATAAAACTGATGCGTTTGCAAAATCTATAATCATTCCTGTTCGAGGTGAATAACTTCTTGCTGTCCGTACGTGTATTCTATTATACACAGTCTAAACTGGTACAGACCTAGCATGCGGCAAAGAAGGCCTTCTTAAGGCCAAGTGTGTATGCACTATGTAGCACACAGTTGCTATTATGGCGAAGCGCCATATGGTGTTTATAGTAGATCTGTTTACAAACACAAAGAGTAATCACAAATATAACTTTAGTTTAGAAAAAAAAATCAGGAAAGGATTTTATAGTATTTAATACACGACCATATCAGTTTTCCACTCTAATTTAATCGTTTTAAAATAAATGCTTTTATAATTATTATTATTATTATTATTATTATTATTATTAGTATTATTAGCATTATTATAAAAACAGAACATAATACAGAAGGGCTTTACTCCTAACCTGTCTGGTACTCTAGAACACACTGCACAAATGGCTAATATTATTAACAAAGCCCGGATCAAACAACGCTCTCTTGTCATCACTCTACTTGACCTGAAAAATGCCTTTGGCGAAGTTCATCACAATTTAATTCGGTCCATCCTTCATTACCACCATATCCCTGATCATCAGCCTAGACATCGGCTTTTCCGTGGCTGAGCTGTGGCCTATGATACTGGGAACTAACCTGATCATATAAAATTTGTTATAAAAAGTCTATACACGGATTTCCATACTTCAATAATTACACCTGAATTCTGTACTCCGTTCATATTTGTTGGCCGTGGCGTACTGCAAGGCGATTGTCTCAGTCCTCTGCTGTTTAATATGTGTTACAACACTTTTATTCAACATATCAAAGCCGAGAAGTATCGTCAATTTGGTTTCTCCTTTCAGTTTTTAAATCCTATCCACTGGTTTCAGTTTGCTGATGACGCTGCTGTTATAAGTAGTCAAGAATCAGAAAACCAACATCTTTTGAACCGCTTTTCTATTTGGTGCCAATGGTCCAACATGATTATACGGATTGATAAGTGTAGTATTTTTGGCATTATTAAAGAAAGCTGTAACAAAATCCATCCAATATTTACCGAAACTCCTCATTAATAATCAACTAATTCCAGCGACCAAAATTGGCGAGTATTTTCAATATTTAGGAAGATATACTTTGATTTCAATATGTCCGATCAACAACACAAGTCTAAACTTACCTCCCTCATTGACGAACTAATGACTGATATTGATTCCAAGCCACTACATCCAAAAAATAAAATCCTCTTGTACAGTCGCTATGTTTTATCCAAAATATCCTGGCATTTTACTGTTACTACTTTATCAAAATTACTAAGTTTGTTGGTGTGCGTCTCAGTCCAACCTCCGGAAAAATATTTTTAATTTTACAATACGATATAAAATATTGTATTAATAGAATGACGACGATCGCAATCAGAACCACCTATTACATATTCTGTTGCCGAAACAAGGAATGGACAAATCCTGAACTCAGCTAACTTTTTTAAATTATTGTACTGTATATTTGTTTTATGTTGTTATATATAGTTATTAGTTATATATTGTTAGTGTTGATTCAAGTAGCCGATTGTAAATTACCTTAAATAAGCGAGATTTACAATTGTATATTATCTAAAAAGACATTTAATAAAGTTTCCATTATTATTGTTGTTGTTGTTGTTGTTGTTGTTGTTGTTGATGTTGTTGTTGTTGTTGTTGTTGTTATTATTATTAAAAACACAACTCTATTCTTCCTACATTTTCACTAAAACATTCTCAGCTATCAACCGAAATAAAATATTTAATATTCCTACTTGGATCCCAAAATTTAATCCTCCAGAAACACCTTTTAATCTTGACCCTCCGACCTATCAAGAGATTACAAACGTCATTCGTAAAATGAAATCGTCTGGCTCTCCATGTCCACTTGACCAACTTTCCATCATTTGTTTCAAACGTTGTCCATATTTACGTTCGTATTTAACCGAGATCATTCGCGTAGCCTGGTCGTGTGGAGTCGTCCCTTCTGATTGGAAAAAAGCGTGCACTAGCTCATCCATAAAAAAGGGGGAAATGATAACCCGGCTAACTTTCGACCAATAACACTTGAATCAATCCCTCTTAAAGTGTTAACATCGTGCATCCGCAATAAAACTTACCAATTTATTGCTGAAAACTAGTACATCGAACAAAAAATTCAAAAAGGTTCACCCCAAATCTATCTGGTACGCTATAGAACATATACAGCTCAGATGGCACACATAATAAACAAAGCACGTATAAAAGAACGATCTCTCGTCATAACACTATATTAGATCTTAAAAATGCATTCGGGTGAAGTTCATCATAACCTTATATACGAAGTCCTTAAATACCATCACATACCTGTTCACATCGAAAATCTTGTCCGTAGTCTCTACACTGATTTCCAAACTTCAATCATCATTGAAGAGTTCAACACACCTTTCATCAGCATTGGTCGTGGCCGGTGTACTTCAAGGCGACTGTCTCAGCCCCCTCTTATTTAATATGTCATTTAACACTTTCGTTCAACACATCAAATCTGAAAAATACCGTCAACTTTGGTTCTGGAATATTCAGTAGCGATAATGGACTCCATTTATTCCAACCCACTGGTTTCAATTTTCCGACGACGCAGCCGTCATATAGCAGTCAAGAAAATGAAAACCAAATTCTTCTTAACCATTTTACAATCTGGTGCCAATGGGCTAATATGATTATACGTGTTGATAAATGTTCAACATTTGGTATAATAAAGGAGGAATCAACAAAATCTGTCCAATATCTACCAAAGCTCTTCGTCAATCACAATCTTGTACCGCGTGTCGAAAATGGTAAATCTTTCAGTTACTTAGGTCGCTATTTTGATTCCAATATGTCTAACGAAGAACACAAATTAGAACTTTACGACATGATTAACAACCGATGATGAACGAAATTGATATCTATACCTTTACACCCCAAAAACAAAATTCTTTTGTATAATCGCTATTTACTTTCGAAGATTTCCTGGCACTTCACTGTTTCTGATATATCGAAAACCTGGGTCTGCGAACAACTAGACAATACCGCGTCAAAACAAATCCTAAAATGGCTTGAACTGCCTATTTCTGGAACACTCAGCAACGTTCTGCTCCCTCATAATAAATTAGGTTTAAACATCATTCTTCCCTCAACCAAATGTATCCAATGTCAAACCGTCTCTCGATGCGCTCTAAAATCTTCGCCAAATGAAGATATCAGAAATCTATGGAAGGACACGAGCAACAACAAAAATGTGCAATACGACACATACAAAAACACTAAAGATGTTTTGAAAGCCATTAGAAAAGAGCACGAAGACAGGCTTCAAAATCACCTCATTTCACAAGGTTCTTTCTATTCAAATATCATTGAACATTCTACATCCACGTTCAACTCCATATGGTCTCCCGTCCAACGCAACCTCCCCAAGAACATCTTCAACTTCACCATTCGATACATCAACAACACACTCCCGACACGCAACTGAAATTTATCGAAATGGGGAATCTCTCCAACATCTGATTGCTTTTTCTGCTCGACACCTGAAACCTTACTCCACGTTGTCGCTGGATGCAAAACGTACCTGGAAGAAGGTCGATTCACATGGCGTCATGACTCCGTTCTTAATTTCATTGCATACACACTTCAATCCGTACAACATTCCACTCTTTATGTTGACCTCCCTGGCTTCAACAGCCCCTCAGTTCTCACGGGAGATGAGTTGCGTCCTGACCTTCTTTTAACCATTGAAAACAAATATCTTTACATCCTCGAGCTCACCGTCGGATTTGAGTCCAATCTTCACCGCAACGCCACCCGTAAGAAACACAAATATCTCGATTTAGTTAACAAAAAACAAACAAACTATGAAAAGGTTAAGTTCATAAATCTATCTCTGAGTGCACTTGCAATTTTCGGACAGTCATTAACGGATTTCATTGAAATGCTAAAAGACTTTAAATTCGACACTCCCTGTAGAAAGTATATCTTAAAGAAAATCATCAACATATCAATAAGAACCTCGTATTATGTATTTTGTCGACGTAACAAAGAATGGAATAACCCGAAACTAATGACATTCTAAAATTTTTATTCTAATGTAGCATCAGTTCAAATAGTCAGTGGTAAACTACCTGTAAAAGCGAGGTTTATCATTGTAATTTCTACGTTTAATGACCAATAAATAAAGTTTACATTATTATTATTATTATTATTATTATTAATATTATTATTATTATTATTATTATTATTATTATTATTATTATTATTAATATTATTATTATTATTATCATTCTAAACACCAATTCGGGAAAGTCGATTCGTCTGGCCATTGGCCAGAATAAAATTCTAAGAACCAATGCGGACAGGAAAAAGTTAAATCGAATTATCGTTAATTAAAAAACACCGGAACTATATGCGAGGTTGTGCCGCTTCATGCCCGCGTTGGTTTAAGTGCATTGCGTCATCAACTCTCGCTATCTGATATGGAACATGATCCACCTTGCTATACCGCAGGTCAGAATTTATAAGTATTATCGAAAGTCCAGGTATAGTTAGGGTTTCAGTCACATCGGCATGTGTGTAGTGTCGTCTACTCACGCTAGTCTTCGTGTGTAAAGAATTGGTTGGCTTCTACTTGTTGCTCATTATTGTCAGAAGGAATTTGTCTGCTTGGTTAGTCCCAAGGAAGTTCCAGCTGCCTGAATAATGGTTTTTCCGTTTCTTCCGACGCGGCCGAAGGTTAGCGAATATAAATTTCATTTATATGGGGAGGCTTTTTACATACTAATTTTCAACCGCTATATCTACAGTTATATATGTAAACGAGCACGTGTAATTTTGTTCACGGAATGTCGGAAAGTGCTCAATACCAGAAAGGGAGAGCGAATATAGTATATAGTTTAAGTGGGCTTACCTCAACATTTTGAGGTAAGCCCACTTAAACTATAATATATATATATATATAGTCGGGCGGGAATCGAGTTATGTGTTCGCTTGTTTAAAGACCTCTAGGGGTGCAGACATATTTGTTATGATAACTCGATATGATTGTTTTACGATCACTTGAAGTTTCGAAATTGTTTGGACTGGGGAAAAGTCAACTTTGTGACAATTATTTCAAAGGAAAGCAGTCAGCTTTGCGTGTATTTCCTGAGTTTGTTAGAACAGCCCTTTTCAAGCGCGGCGTATATATATTGGTTGTTATACGGCATATCATATGCATACATTCTATATTATTATTAAAGAATGTGCTTACATGGACACATTTCTGACAGCTGGGTGATTACCCTTGTACAAGAATAAAGGTGATTTGAAATTTCAATTAAACACTCGGCTAAATTACAGCTATCTAAACGTAATCAATATAGAAGATATTGAAAGTATCGAAAGAGCAATGAACTACATACAGTCTTCGGTTTTGTATATATGTACATATTTAACTTTAGGAATGTGTAAATACGGAAGTTGTATATTTTTGCAAGGAATTGTCGCCGACTTTGTCTTACAACTATAGCCAGCTTGACCCTTTAGCTGAAATGTGCTTGTAAAAAGCTTGAAGTTACTGGCTTTTAAAATAAACCTATTCTAATTCTACAAGATATATACTCTATGAAAACCAGTTTTTCATAAAATAACAATCATATGAATTGAAACACAATTCAAACAATTAAGTCAAACACACGCTGTGTGTTTAGAATTCTATCCTTGTTCGCTTGGTGAACAATTAAAACATCTTTTGAGGCCTCAGTCTAGAAGATTCTCGGCAGATCCACGTGTCTATAAGTCTGGAGTATCATATAAAGATCGAGTCTTGTTTTATTTCTGTCGTGATCTATAATTGTCTTCAGTCTTCACTCACGAAGCCCAAGCCAAGAAAATGATCTCGTTGCCTGGAATCATGGTGAGCGTTTAACTGAAACGTTTCTCATTCGGTGAACAGCGGGTTATTGATAATGTGACAACATGGTATTCCTTTTCAGTCTTTAACTCGCTGTTCGTTGACATTAGAGTAAAGTGAAAAGTTGATAAACTGCAAAGAATAGTTTTTATAACGAAATACTGACGTTTCGAGCGAAGCCCTTCATCAGATGAATTACTCGGCTGATGAAGGGCTATAGCTCCGCTTGAAACCCACTATTTGGTTATCAAAATTGTTCTCCGCAGTTTACCACCTTTTCACTTTCACTTTGCTCTATCCAAAGCATAATCTTCGGCTTCGCAGATGTTTTGGTGTCGGTCGTATCGCTAAAGCCAAAAAATGCGACAGGTACGAAAATGGCTGCCAGTCAGTCTATAGTCAGACTATCTACAGTAATAAAACACTGTCCACGCAGCACTCTGCTTTTTCTACGCTCTATAAATTAATTTGATACAAATTGGAATCATATAGCTGCAAAGCATACAACTTAACAGCTTCTGGACATCGCGAACAGCAAACGTGTTTAAACATGTGTACAATTATAGGATATTAGATACGAACTCGGAATTGTTTGCACATGGTTAGAATATAACAATCGGTCTTATTTGTTCTCGTGTTTGAAACACGTAAAGTAAATTGGCGACTTTTATCTGATTTAGTGATGGCCAAACGACATTTGTCAATAAGTTAACAAGGCAATCGCTTCATGCTACGTGGTGCAATTTTTCACGCAATTTGTCTGGCACATGTAGTGCCATTGTGAGACAACTCATAGGCTTATAACTTCGACAGCCCCATACTTTTCAACTGGTCAAAATCGTTGCGAGACAAGTTGCTCCAATCAATTAGATACATGCCTGTATTTGAATACGTTAAAATTTTAAGCGTTCATATTTGCGGTCGTATTGTTATAAATGCATTAAAATCTGAAAGCTAAAAATCTAAACTTAAACTCTAAGGTAATTATACATTATTAACTGAAACAGTGGTAAAATATTATTAATTAAAATATACAAAATCCTTGTGTTTGAAATTAATGTAACTGAAAAATTAAAGTTTTTAAAAGTGTAGAACTGGATTCAGTATACTTTTTGCAACGACTGCTGCAATTTTTTTAGCGTACGTTTCACCGTTTCACAGCCCTATTATGTAAATGATATATTCCGAACGCATACATTTACAGTAATTTACAGTAGTAATTATACTAACAGTATTCCAGTCTATACGCCAGACAGTTATACTAACAGTATTCCAGTCTACAAGCGATCTGGTAATTTCAAGCGTATATATATATATATATATGGCTTCAAATAACATCACATCACGTCAGTGGGCTTGTTTTTCTTTTTTCAAGCCCCAGATCTATTATATACAGTACACACGCACGAAAAAATGTAATCTATTTGTTAAATATAGAGAGAAAGAGAGAGAGAGAGAGAGAGAGAGAGAGAGAGAGAGAGAGAGAGAGAGAGAGAGAGAGAGAGAGAGAGAGAGAGAGAGAGAGAGAGGGAGAGAGAGAGGGAGAGGGAGAGGGAGAGGGAGAGGGAGAGGGAGAGGGAGAGGGAGAGGGAGAGAGAGAGAGAGAGAGAGAGAGAGAGAGAGAGAGAGAGAGAGAGAGAACAATTATAATTTCTTCCAACATAATGGAATATCTCAGTGCATGCCCTTTGAATCTCGAGGGACTGCATGGTTGCACACTACCTATGTTGCACACTATTGTCCCTTGGTTAAGAGTTGGAAACTGTGTCCTACAACACTTTTATTTAAAAGTAAACAGAGAACTGCTCTTTGTGAGAAGATGCAAACACTAAAATCTAAATACTGCAGTTTTTGTCGCCGCCTTCTCTGGGATGGCAAACAACTCAGTCGTATTCAAAGACAGTCTTAAACTTTATTAAAGGTATATTTTCTACTTTTAATCTTTCGTTTGAATTAATTTTATCAGTAGCCTATACTACTGTTGCTTGAGTTGAGTTAGTTGTTCGATATGAAATATATTAATAATAATTATCATGTACTTATGCAGGTTTGTACCATGGTTTTCGTGATTTTATCATCACTCACATTGAGTGCTTGTCAGGTAAGACGTTAGGTTAAATTAAAGGGCATTTGCAATATAGATTAAGTTTTGTCTAATTTGAAATAACTTGTAAAGTGGTAATCACGGCGATCTTTTTCGTATTTTCTTTTTTGCTTTCGAGATATTACAATTTGCTTCTATGTAAAAGATTGTTTCTGACGTCAGAAGCAGGATAGATTGCTTTCATACATCATTCAATGAAATGAAAATCGTTCAATTAATTTTTTAATTAATTTTTTAATTAATTTTTTAATTAATTAATTAATTAATTAATTATTATTATTATTAAATATTTAAATATTTTTTCTAATTATAATTATCTTGCATTTGAGTATTTTAAGCTGGGCATTAATCTTTGTTCTTCGTTCCTCTGGTCCTTTACATTTTTATAATACAAGACTATTTTCTATCATAGACAACTAAATACAGTCAGCAAAATACCTGTTCAACAGGAATGTTCTTTGACGATTCATTGTTAGTATGCTGGCCTTGCATCAGATGCGATATTGGCTACGGCGTTCTGGAATCATGTACGCATGAGACTACATGTGTAAAGTGCATGGAGGTAAATTTTGCATGTTGGCTCTAAATTAGTTAATATCTTATTGTAGAGTCATCAAGTTGGTAGAATAATCACAATGTCTTGTTTTGGCTATATATACAGGGAACGACGTTTTCAAGGTCAAACAGTCATATCGACGTTTGCAAGAATTGCACTAAGTGTAATCAGATGTTATTAGCGTGCAATTCAACAACAGACTCAGTCTGCGAGGCCGATTCAGAGACACTGAGTCTGAAATCCACCGCAATTCAGCACCTCACAAATTCTCAGGTTAAAGGTGAGTGTAATACATGCAGTAAATAAATAATCAAGTTTTAAAGCTTCGTTAACTGGCGTCGAAATTATACAGTTGGCTTGTCGCCGGTCCAATATACCGTAACTAACCAAAATGTCGTTGCGTACTTAGCTTGCACTTTAACCCAATTAAGCTACATCTACAATTATGGTCAAATTCATTGGGACATCACGTAAAAATTAACATATTTTCTGGTCCCTCTTTTTTCCCTATTCAATATTGCCACTTTATTGCCATTTTTTACCGCACGCATAGCCACATACTTAGGGGAATAGAAAATGAAATAGCATTGATGGGAAGGGGAGTGGAGGGATTGATTGGTAAGGGACCGTAACGATTTGATGTCGTTCGCTTTATGTAAAGCCACTTTTGCTCTGCTGTCCCATAAAAATGGCACTAAAAATCTGTGGATTTCGTTAAGGATAACGTTTGGCGAAATATAATTATCTGAGTCACTGAACACAAACAAAAACTTTAACTCTATATACTGAGTAACCGCCTGTGCATTATAATCGTCAATTGAGCAGGCAACGGCAAAATGAATTCATTTATTAATTAATTATGTTGAATAAAATACCCCATAGATAAATTTTACTCTCGTGACCGGTGACCCCGAGTGGTGAAACATTACGAAATTTTCGAATAAGAATAGAACTAAATTCCTATATACGATAAAGATAATACGCCAATATGGCCGCCATTTCATTGTTTTGGTACACTAATATGGCTGGCGTGACGTCAGATAAAAATTAACGATCTATATATATATATATGGAAGTTTAAAAAACCATTCCACTTTTGATGAAAAGAAATATTATTGTCACGTAGCACTAATATAATAATCAACCATATAGATGATAATATGATTTGTACTTATGACAGTTGTGGGGATTAATTGATTTTTGCTTTTATAGTTTCTAGGACTGAATCGAGGAGTATATTTACTGATTCATTAAGGAGTATATTTTCCACGAAAGCTAGCCCCACAAACAATTCTAATGTCTTTTGTATCGATATTCGAATTTTGTCGATAGTGTTTTTTATTATACATATTTTTGTCAGGTAAGGTGATTTGTTTTCTTTGTTGGGAATGGTTCATAGGTTTGCCTATGATAAAAAAGTTAGAGGCCAAAACAATGCATTAACCACAGTAGAGTCTAGGCTAGCATTAATTTATCAGCGAGCTGAGGGTGCTGATAAAAACAGAGCGTTCAGGAAAAAGACTAGACATGAACTGGGATTAATTAATTTTAGAATGAGGTTTATTCAAATTGGTTAGGGCTGTCTCTCCGCGGAATCGGTAGTAGCAGACTAGCAGTTAGTTGTACTGCAGGTAGATATAGTAGTCAGTAGCAGAATGTCAGACTAGCGGACTACCAGAATAGCAGTCAGTACATACTTCCAGACTAGCAGTCAGTAGCAGTCTGCCATGCAGACTAGCAGACTGCCAGACTAACAGTCAGTAGCAGATTATAGTAGTACAGTCTGTAGCTAGCAGTCAGTAGCAGATTGCCAGACTAGCACTCAGTTGCAGAATGCTGGACTAGCAGTCAGTATATATATATATAGCCAGCAAACTGCCGGACTAGCAGTCAGTAGCAGATTATAGCAGTACAGTCTGTAGCTAGCAGTCAGTAGCAGACTGCCAGACTAGCAGACTGCTGGACTAGCTGTCAGTAGCCAGCAGACTGCCGGACTAGCAGTCAGTTGCAGACTGTCAGACTAGCAATCAGTAGCAGACTGTCACACTAACAGTCAGTTGCAGACTGTCAGACTAGCAGTCAGTTGCAGACTGTCAGACTAGCAGTCAGTTGCAGACTGCCAGACTAGCAGTCAGTTGCAGACTGCCAGAATAGCTGCAGTAGCAGACTGTCAGAATAGCTGCAGTAGCAGACTGTCAGACTATCAGTCAGTAGCAGATTATAGAAGTACAGGCTGTAATAAACTAGCAATCAGTAGCAAACTAGCAGTTAGTAGCTGAATAGCAGTCAGTAACATACACAGGGGCGTAGGAAGCAGGGGGGCCGGGGGGGGGGGGCGGCCCCCCCCATATTTTATATAATACTATATATATATATAATAATAATAAAACATAATAATATTTAGTTTCCTGACACATTCACGGTTGCAGTTTGGACAATTTTGTGCCCAGAGCCTTTGAGCAGAGGCGATGGCTGCTTTGGCTGGACAAAAGTACCGCACGCTTTAGGTACAAGATTATAGTTTGGCCAGTTTGTTTACGCGCCTATAACAGTCTCCAGCAATTGCAATTAATAACTATACTCAATCAAACAGAGTAATTTTTGGTCAACTTTTTATTCCTGAATGCCTACATAACACAAAATATATTGTGAATAATTGACATTTTACTTTATTTTCTGAAATAGAGAAACTATGCACTGGCCTCCTTCAACTTAAAGTATCATGGCTCTTAAACTGGAAGGGAAGACGGAAGAAAATTTTATGACGTAAAAAGTTGGAATATCTATATATATGCGAATGATTTTATATTGTTCTTGCTAATTTTTTTGCAAGTCGTGTTGAAAGAGAAATGTTGTATTCTGCTGTTAAATGGTTCTAGGTAAGGTTCTTTGTGTTGCCAACAAAAATGTTTATTAATATCTGAATAGGTAGAATTTTTTCGAGTTATTTTTATAATTTAGTCCAAATTAAGAAGAAGTGCATGTTATTTGTTTAACATTTATTTCAAAAAAGTCTTTTCATAATAAGCAAAGATTTTCAGAAAACCGGATACGACTTTTCAGGAATTGAATATTTTATTTTGTCTGATTAGACAGATATTAATTAGACTCTCTATAATTTCGACAACTTACTTTTGTAGCAGAAACATTTTACTTTGGTATTTTGTCTAAGTGCATATAATTCCTAAAATCTCCTTTTAGCGAAAACTAATCCTTATAGCGAGCTAACGCCTGTAATCTAAAAGCTCACTCAACTCACTCAATGAGTGGCCCCTCACACTCAATAAGTGCAACTCAACACTCAGTGAGTTTCCACTCACGCTCACTGAATATGACACTACACTCACTCTCTAACCATTCAATTGAATGTGCATGAGAATATTTTTTTTATAGAAACATGAAAATCATGAAAAATTTGAATTATCCTTATTACACGCACTTCATCACTTTTTCCACAAGGGCAATCATTACTAGTCTTTTTTTACTGCAAAGTCGTATGTTTTTGAAAAATCTAATTGTTGTAGAGAAATATGTGTAATCCCAAATAATAGTAATAATTATTATTAATAATTAATAATAACAATTTTTCTAACACTAACCGACCAGTTATACTATTTGCATGCATTGATTATTTTTGAGATATATGCGATAAGGTGAAATTAACAATTGTCAAGAAACTTATTAGCAAGATACTGCATCAGGTTCCTTGATTATTTAATAGTGGTGCCTATAAAACGAAAATTAAGTCTTATTTGAAAGAACACTTAAAATGATAGAGTAACATATTTTGCAGTTTTTCGTTTCCTTGCTTCGTTCTTGAGATATATTCAGTGTTCTTTCAAATAAGACAAACTTAATTTTCTTTTCATAGGCACTTTAAGCGAAAAGTTTAGTTTAGAAACCAGTACATCACCTTATTACTCCATTTTTTATCAAAATACTTAGTCTAGTTTTATAGAAAACCTCGTTTTATATACATCTGATCTGTTGGGGTGTTTGTCTATTATGCACTCCTGGGAGTAATTATAGTAATTCTGTCGAATTTCTTTAATGTGAACTACATAGAGCGTTGTGGTTAATTTGGTGCAGTTTATATAAAGTGTCTATAAATCCAATTATAAAATAAAGTGTCTTCTTATCTTCTACGCACGCTCTGATTGCCCAGGCCCCGTGCATTTATAAAAAGTATGAAATCATGAATGACGTAAAATAGCGCAGGATGGCGTCACCTGAATAGCGCAGGATGGCGTGAAAAGCCAGCCAGCTTTCAAAACGGTCCAACTGTTTTTTCTTCAACTTGTTTTTTTCTTCTTCAATTCGTTTTATAAAACAAATCAAATATATCACTCCGGTGTATAATTATGTATTCTTATAATGGTACGTTTGACGTCATTTGAACACGAAAGAAGTGTAAAGGCTATCGCCTCGTGCTTCTACTCAACTTCTTTCGTGTTCAAATAACGTCAAACGTACCTTTATAAGAGTACATATGCACCGTTTATGCCGTTTTATTTGTTAAATATCATGTTACTGATATGGGTTCCATGTAAAGCCATATAGTTGAACGTCAAAATCTGTTTTGACCTGAGCTTGTATTTATTTATAAAGTAGGCATAATTTCATGCACACAGTGTTCTGTTGTAGGAGAAATATCACACAATTGCCACGTTAATGGCCTACTTGACTGGTATATTCTATATTTTTTCATTTTTCCATTAAACTTTCAAGCAGTTTATAGGAAAAGGGGAAAAGAAGCACAAATGCCTATCTTGGTGTCATCTTCTTTACCATTTTAGAAATACAAACTTTTATGACAATAAAAAATATATAAATAAAAAATATTTTGGCATTCAACTATTCAATTTACATAGAATCCATATTAGTAATATCGTATTTGGGATAATAGACACTTTAAATAAATTACTATAGTTATTAATAATAACATTTCTTATGTCATGTAGTTTTATCTTCTCATAACCAAAGAGTGGTATACGTATATTATGTTACCCATCTAAACATATTACAACTTGTTACAGGTTATTGCTTAAACTATACTTGAACAATATCGTTATTGTATCTAAGCAACATTGTTGGACCAACAATATTGTTCTTCTTTGTTTCACTGAACGATATTGTTTAGCAATGATGTTTCAACAGTGTTATTTGAGGTTGTTGGGAAATTTATATTGGTAGCAGGCATATTTACAGTTTACTGCTTTTGACATGCTGTCTTGTTTTAATTTGTTGGCATCTTATTACCGCATTGATGAATGAACAAGGCACCGTGTTCATAAAGATCGCTCCAGTCAACCTCGTACCCAGGGTTATTTGTGGGGAACTGGACCAAGATGGCAAGTAAAAACAAAATGGCGGGAACAAATGGCCCTGGTGGAGGCTAGGCTATCTCAGCCGCTGATTGGTCAAGAGCTTATTGCATAAATTAGATAGTTTGATTTTGTTTTTTTTTTTAAATTGTATTTTGGCCTTGTCAGTTTGGTCTTGCCCAAGGTGCGGGAAATTATATTTTAAACCATTACATTTACACCAGGTGTAATTAGGTATAATTACTGTGTAAAGGAATGAGTTCTAGTTAAAAAATGCGCAATATACTGCGCATTTTGAGCTGGCCTCCACAAGGGCCAATTGTTCCTGCCATTTTGTTTTTATCCGCCATCTTGGCCCAGTTCCCTACAAACGCCCCTGGGTACGAGGTTGGGCTCCAGTTTATATTCTTTTATGCCGTGCATTTAGATTAGCCTTTCGAACCCCGTTCTTGTGTTTATAATTGAAAAGAACATGATGCATGCAGGATCGAGGCTAGAAAGGCTAATCGCATACAAAAGAATATAAATTGGCGGCCATCTTTATGAATACGGTATATGTTGTAAGATTTTCTTTTCTAACCGCGTGACAAAGAAGACTACTAGATCGAGCAACTCTGTATTGTTTGGAAAAGTATGCCTAAGTAAACGATTACTAAGGGACCAACTGCACGTGTGAAATGATGCTACGAGATTTGTTCTCGTTCTTTTTCTTCTTTCTTCGCTTTTTAGAACCAAAAACACAGCATTGTGCCCCAAATTTTCTAGCTTTACCTTGACCTACTTGAATTGCCTCATTTGCCTGATTGGTGCCATTAGGAAGGGACCAAATCGACATTTTATGAGCGCTTTATTTTCTGATCCTAAGTCCTAACAACGAATTACTCGATCCAGGCCTCTTTTTTATCACTGCTGGTAACTCGTTTCTGCATTTGTAGAATATGCAATGTAAGACATATTACATGTCATATTTCGCTAGGGAATATATAAGGAGAGAATTACGTGATGTAATTATTAATGCTTGTTTTGTAATGCTCTATTTTGATGTAATTTGGCTTGTTTGGCCGCCTTTATGCAGAATAGCTGTTTCTTAACTCAGTATACGTGATGCTTACATTGTACGCCTCGTTTACTGATAAAATATTGATGAAATCAATTTAGCGAATGACGAAACCAGCAATAATTCGTTTATTACAGATTATAGGCAAAGGAGGCGGGGAGTCAGGGAGAGTAACTGCCGTCACAAAATCAGGCCCTTTCTTCGTGTGCCGGACACACGAATACCTCACAGCTATATTTTGTACCAGACACAGAGATTTGAAATCAGTTGAGTTGCTTGCTAAAACCTCGCTAACTCTAATTTTTCATTAAACGCGAATTGAATTATTCCTTGAAAAAATTAAGCGAAGATTTCTTAAAAAACGAAGCAATCCAACTGACTCCAAAATTCATGTTCCGTACACGAAGTAGAAGTCCAAAATCATTGAAAAATTAAAATTTGTGCAGTTTTCGCTGAAATGTTTTTATCGCAATTGTGATATGTATTGCTGCAAAATGTTAACAAAAAAAATTCGTAGTTGAAATATGACTGAAAAATATGACGTCGAATTAAAAATCAGTATTTGGCTCTTAGTTTTTTGGGTAAAAACCCTTGCCTCCTAAACAGAATTGGATTGCTACGCCTATATGCATGTCACATATTAAATTAACTTATTCAAGTACCCAGTGTATGGAAGAGGAATATTGAATGGGTTTAGCTTTTGAATGAGATTCCAAATCGTATTAGATAATCTGATCTGGTATAATTTCAATAATTTTTGTTCACGTCTTACTTTGTAAATATATACCAATTGGTCAAGTATTATGCTTATACTTTCAAGCTTATTAAGACAATATTTTTACTTAAAGTAAAAATTATGGAAAATTAGAACAATGATATTTAAAAGATAATTTAAATGATAAGTTAAAGTTTTGTTAAACGAATATGTTGATTATTTTAATGTTCTATATTTGAATAAAGGAGGAATATTTTCAAAGGTTCTTGAAATTATTTTCGAAGTGTGAAAAGTCTTTTTTTATTACTAAATATAATTAGACGACCGATGTTGAGCAGTTAGGCCCGCGCTAAACGTCGCGCAATAGACGAATTTAATTCAGACGGATTTAATTGTTTGAATTTTATTCGACGAAACTGCGACGTATAACTCGATTAAATTCGACACACGAATTACATTCGTCTCGGCAATTACATTCGTCTGAGTTAGACAGATAATGCGACGATAATACGTGTTCGAGTTACACGACGAATTATCGTCGCGTCGAATTAAATGTTTCTCTTCTATCTGTGACAATTCGGCGCCATATTTTCAAGGAATCATTTTCAGGCTCCACGCGTGCAAGTAAAAACAATTAAATTCGTCCGAATTAAATTCGTCCATTGTGCGACGTTTAGCGTAGGCCTTATTCTGTTATTCTTCGGGATATTAATGATGATTATAGTATAACTACCAGTACATGTTTGTGAAAGTTGCTCGTCTAGTTTAAGGTGCTGTTACACGATGCGATTTTTCTTGCAACAAATCACTGAATGTTGTAAGTTGCATAAAAAAATCGCACCGTGTAACACCCCGTAGCAACTTGCGATTTTGTCATTTTTGCCGTGTTGCAAGTTGCAAGAAAAGTTGGATGGGTTCTACTTTTTGCTGCAACTTACAACAAAAATCGCAAGTTGCTGAACGTGTAACACCCTTCCTGCAACTTTTCCCCATATGTAAATTTGTTGCAAGTTGCAAAAAAAATCGCATGGTGTAACAGCACCTTTAGTGTATAGTCTTGGAAAAGACTATTATTAGTCGTAGTGGTAGTGACGGACGTTTCGACGGCTTCAGCGGAGGTCATCCTCAGAGTGCACCTATGCAGTCTTTCTCAAAATTAAACTACACAAACTAATAGACCAGCAACTTTCACAAACATCTACTAATAATACTCCTAGATTCCAAAATTATTTACATAATTACTGTCATCACTGATTCATTATTTTCATTTACATAATCAGTTATTTTTTCTCGTGGGAATTATAGTTTGCTGCATACGGCATTTGTTTCTTGCTTTCTGATTGGACGATTAAAGTTCCTCGCGTGGCGGTCCGTTATTTTCTGTGTATAACAAATAACACCAAATGTGTTGAGCAAACCTTAAACAGTGTTTAAATGAGGAAAAACTAGAAAAAACATAGACAGGCTCATCCTGACCATCTACTTCTAGTTTTCATTTTTTCCAAAATCAGTAAGACAAAATAAAGTAAAATAATGTGACATTATTTTACTTTATTTTGCCCTACTGATTTTGGAAAAAATGAAAACTAGAAGTAGATGGTCAGGATGAGCCTGTCTATGTTTTTTCTAGTTTTTCCTCATTTAAACACTGTTTAAGGTTTGCTCAACACATTTGGTGTTATTTGGCACACATATATGTACAACAAAACACTTGCCATATACACAAAACTCGGCTTTCGCCTCAGGTAACGACGGCAGTGTCTTGCTTGCCCAAAACACGTTTCTATACGTTTCTATCTATCTATATATCTATCTATATATATATATATATATATATATATATATATATATATATATATATATATATATATATATATATATATATATATATATATATATATATATATATATATATATCTATATATATCTATATATATCTATATATATATATATATATATATATATATATATATATATATATATATATATATATATATATATATATATATATATATATATATATATATATATATATATATATATATATATATATATATATCTATATATATATATATATATATATATATATATATATACATACATACATACATACATACATACATACACACATACATACATACATACATACATACATACATACATACATACATACATACATACATAATTATGAGCCTAATTTAAATATAAGCCCTATATATGAACTTCCCTGGGAATTTTTTATTAAGTGTTATTACGAAAGCAGTTGTTCAATATTACCATGTTTATATACATGCAGTATACCGTTGGGATTTAACAAACCCTGAACTCGTTCATGCCTAGCTTGGCAGAGTATATAATTCAGAAAAAGTAAAAATTGTTTGTATTGCCAAGATTACAATTTCTCAAACTCACTGACGTCAGTGAGTTAATTTAAAATGAACTTGAATGATTTAATCTATATTAGGTCCACATGCATGCATACAGTATAGTTAAATTCATTTTGCACAATTTTCTAATATTTCTATAATTTTCATAACAATGCATTTGTTTTAGCATGATATAATGCAATATTTTACATCTACAAAAAAAAATATTATGCAAACTAAAAAAGTATTAGAGTGCTACGTTGGCGTTGTTTTAGATAGAGCAACGTGAAAAGATTGTAAACTGCCCTTCATCAGAGTATTTCGTTATCGAAACTAGTGGCAGTTTACACCCTTTTTACTTTGCTCTATGCAAAGTACACTTTTTCTGTTGGTTTGTATGTCACCAGAATATAACTGTATGAATAATGTACAAACATTGCCTCAAGTCGGGCTGCATAGCAATTCCCACAGAGTTTGTGTGATTCTTTACTCAGTATAGAATCTTGAAAGCAGATATACGTCTCTAGATATTGAATGTAAATGTTGTTCGTGCTATTTTACTCAGATAAAACGTTTTGAGTTCCCAAGCGGGACTTTAACTTTACTCACAATCTTCTGATCGCTGGTGTGACGCTCTATAACCATTGAGCTACTGGGGCTCAGATGATTTGAACATAGGTTTTTACGTATATATGACATCATGTTGCTATGTGTAAGTATGATGAAAAAAGTTATTATTATACATTCGAATTTCATTCTCGTTTTTTATTCGTTAACATACTCTAGCTAATTCTCAATGTCCAGCAGCTATTACGTCATTTCCGCCGAATATCGCAAACTACTGGACGACTGTGACGTCATTTCCGTCGAATATATTGTAAATTGTTAGACGCTGATGGTGCCACTACCTCAAAGCGCGTGAAAATTACAAAATGGCAAAATGGCTTGCAGTAGATTTTCCTCTTTTGACAAAGACAACTCTTTTTACTGCGAGACTTTGCTTGCATGTTAGTACAACTGTTTTGAATATATAATAAAACAATTATTGGATTCGGCTTGTGCATGATATCAAGAATTATCCAGATCTCGGTCATTGTTATCCGCCTCAGCCTTCGGCTAAGGCAGATAACATTAACCTCGGTTTGAATAATTCTTGATATCATGCTCAGCCTCATCCAATTATAATTGTTTAATGTCGTAATGCATATTGTTGAGAAAAGAGATGGATATGCTAGTTCTGATATGAGAATTGGTAACTTTAGCTAGAGATGTAATAAGATGTGCTGACAGCCTCACATGCATGAGATCAATTTATAAGGTAATAATTAACTCGCGATTTCAAATGTGGAAGAATGTCGCTCAAACGACCGTGTGGTTTGCACTTGACGTCATGGCGGCCATGTTGGAGGAACTTTAACAAAAAAATCTCAGCATGCATGCAGCTATCGTATTTGGAGTTTTCCTCCAACATGGCCGCCGTATGTTTGTTTCCTAATTTTTTAAGGAATTGATTACGAACCATCAATACCACCGATTACCTTGCAAACGGTAGTCCAAATGGTATATTTATTAAATATATCAACGTGACGTTGTCCCTGTTGACATCTATTGCTACGATTCTTTATTCTGTAATTAACCATATAGTTAAGACGTTGCCGCTCAGATCAAAAGCAAAACAAAAGGTTTACCCGTGACTGCATGCATACAACCATGTTGTTAATTAAGTTTGCGACAGCAGTGTCTCATCACAGTCTGACTAATCAGAAGGTTTAGCTATACCTTTGAACATGTTCTAAATTAAATTGAAAATTAATTGTCAAACAGACGTGAGATATGGTAGAGAGGATGTTCCAGCTGTTCTATAAACTTTACTAGTCTCGTGCAAATCCAGATTCGTACTCCGGCTTTTAAAGTTTGTATGTGCACAGTTAATGTCAGGCACTTATACTAACTGTAGTTGTGTTTATATACATTTAATGTTACTAATTCCGTCTGTTCACGTTTACCTTCAGTTTATTTAGTCTAAGCAACAAAATTAAAAAAAAGATCGATATTAATATGTTTAAAAATGATCAGCAAATATTTAGGAACCACGTGGCAATTTACATATAACTGGTTACTTTTATTAATATGAAACATCATTGCGCCAAATAATGCAAGTTACATTAGAAATATATTAAGGGCCTAGATCTAGAATATCAGCTGATCCTGATTAGTTTTTTTGAGATAGCGAACCAACGTTAACGTTTGTTTAAACACGAAGTGTTTAATCTGTTTACTCTAGCGATTTTTAAATTTGCTATGCATGCAGCAAAGCCAAAGGGTCAATGTTATAATATGATGATCATATATGAATAGCATATCTAGATTTTGGTATACTAATAGTACGACAATGGCCAAGTTTCTTTCTGGAGAACAACGTTTTATAGAATTGTCTCCAATTTATTGACACGTGCTGGCTTTGTGTAGGTATAATGTTTACTGGGGAGACTGATCTAATAGGTGGCAATGACGCGTGACTGATAAGCATGCTATATTATACTGTCACTATAACTGTAGGAGTTTTGTACAGTTTCAGCAACTATAAAACCACACATTTAGAAAAATACTTTAATTGCGTCGTAGTAGAGGTTTGAGTTATCCAGCTGATATATTACTATGCATGCACAATTTCCGCGTTCAAAACTGATTTAATTCCTGACGAGACTAGAATAAAATGGTTCACCAAAATGAATGCTACGGTTGTCTTTCGTACAATAAACATATGAAATTGGTAAATACTAGTTGAAAACGTTGTATACTGTGGAAATGATAGTGCATGACTGCTGTATGCACTTCAGTTGGTTATAGAGATGCATGGTTAAACACAAAATATAAAGACACTATTTCCTGTCTAAAAAAATCAATATTATGGAGTTTTACTTCTACACAACTTTACTCTATGTATGTATGCATGTATGTATGGCGACATGTATATAGATATGTTGCAAGAAACACACCACCCAGTTAGAAAGTTATCGTTTCTTATACATTTATAATGGTATGCACGTATTTACCCCATCTCCGAATTTCTATATGTCAAAACGTAGTCTTACTAATAATAATATGCTTCTATTTGAGACATGTTGTTTGAGGCTGCTGCATATCTTGCTTCTACAATTCAGTGTTTTAAGTTCGCCTGGCTGCGTTGGGAATTTATTTGTAATACAAAAATGATGTTTTTTATCTATACATATACCGAAACTGAAAAGGACATATACATGCGTTTCATTTGATACTTGTCGTCAGATTAGGATATGGCATAAGATGTAAATCTCAATCAATATACTGACCCGAGCTGATTTGAAATGACTATAGTGTGGTTGTAAAGATTTCCGGGCTTATACTTATAATATTGTAACTATAACATGTAATGCTTTCCTATAAGTTCACTTGCATCCGTTACTGGCCATGACAGTAATTATGCTTTAATTAATTTTTATATTGCAGGAGTAGGCTACAGTCCTGCATGTCTCTGAAGTTTATAATTCTCGCACTCGAATTGGATGAATGCATTAGCACCATCAGTCATGATATCATTTACCCCTAGAAATATTTATGCAAAATTTACTTATTTCAGTTGGTATTTATCTTATATTGTACGCACTATCATATTCTAAAATAATTTACAAGCATTGTTACAATTGGCGTAGAAACTCCAATGCGATCTCTAAATTTTAAACAGGATTACCCGGAGTAAACCCACGACTTTCGCTAGAAAGTTGGTGAACTCTTTGCGATCTATACTGACGTATATACTGTGCATTGGGCTTAAACTCATATACTGTGCATTGGGCTTAAACTCATGACCTCAAAGACAAAGGTGAACAGCTGTCGCTTCATCAGCTGTACCACCAAAGCCCTTGACGGTACCCTAAATATGATATATTTATTAAATGTCTCAATGTGGCCTTATTCCTATATATCAAAATTTATTGCTACGACTCGTGCTGTGATTCACAGTGGTTAAGGCGATGCCCTCATATTAAAACCACTGAAAACAAAATCTTCTTCCGACTCACGCCTGCATGCAAAAACTATATGTTATTGACTTTCAGACAGAAGTGTTTTATCAAAGTCTGGGTTGCTTCCTCGGGTAAAGACCGAAATAATTTATCAATCCTTTAAACACCCGTTGTGAGTGGTCATTTGCTTTCTTAAAGTTAAGGTTAGTTTTAAAATTTGCTTTAGCTGTTGCAGTATTCCTGCCTTGTATTACTTTTGTTGGTACAAATTGTACATATATAATTAATGATATTATCATGGCAAAGTTAAAAATAAAATAAAGTAACGTTATGGGCGTGATAAGGGTTAGAGTCAAAATCTTAAGAAAACAACGTTGAATCTATAGTGTGACGTACGTATATATAGTCTGTTTGTTTCTCAATTCACATGTTTGTTTCCGAATCACTAAGGAATTTATAAATCAGCCACGATGAAACATGTTCCACTGAAATCAAAAATCGCTTATCAAAATACATGCAAGCAGCAGAGTGGTTTGTTGACTTCTTTCAACAGTTTGAGACCTTATGATTCTCTATGCAAATCCGTATCAGATTTTTCTTAAGTTGGTAATGTCATGCAGGCATGTTACTAATTCTGTCATTTGTGTCTTTATGAACTAAGAACCCAAGCAGTGGAATAAAATATAAAAGGATCAGCAAAATTTCAGAACTACGTACATAGCAATTTTACATGTTACTCATGGTTACTACTAATAATATAAAACATTATATAGCACTTATTAATGTAAGTTAATTAATTTTATATAATATAATAAAGTGTCAGTTAATATTCCAAAATAGCAAATCTAACGTTTGTTTATTCAATGCTATATGCATGATAATCTATTAAAATATCTACTATTCTACTGTAGTCTGTAAATACGATTTTCATAAATGAGTTAAAATTTATATAGCGTCCGTTGTGGTTATATTACTAATAGTACAAAAATGGTCTGTCTGTTTAAAAACTGATTTAATTCCTGACGAGACTAGAATAAGATGGATTCACCAAAATGAATGCTACGGTTATGTCTTAATTTCGTACAATAAACATATGAAATTGGTAAATACTAGTTGAAAACGTTGTACTTAAAGAAAATGATAGTGCATGACTACTGTATGCACCTCAGTTGATTTGAGCTAGTTATATACAAAATATAAAGACGCTATTTACTAGTATATATATTCTTATAATATTATGGAGTTTACTTTTACACAACTTTACTATATGTATGGCGTCATATATAGATATATTATAAGAAACACACCGTCCAGTTAGAAAATTTATCGTTTGTTATAAATTTATTATGGTATATACACGTATTTACCCCATCTCAGAATTGTTCTTTGTGAAAACGTATAGTCTTTCTTTCGAAGTAATGCATGGTAGTGATTTTATTAGTGAGACATGTTTGGGGCTACATATCATACTTCTACAATTCAATGCGTTCAACTGGCTGCGTTTGGAATTTATTTGTTACACAAAAATGATGTTTTCATATATAAGCAAAAATTACATGCGTTTTATTTGATACTCGTCAGAACTGCAGTGTATAATATAAACAACATAGGATATTGAAATGTTTTTATAATTTATATATTATTGCAAATTTGCATGGTAATTATTCCAAGCGTAAAAATCTCTTCACTATAGTCTATAAGTAAAATAACTAATATTATTGTGGGTAAATGTGGTTTAGATTAGATTAGAATATGGTATAAGATGTAAATCTCATCCAATCTGACCTGAGCTGATCTGAGCTGACTATATAGTGTATTGTAAAGATTTCCGGGCTTGTACTTATAATATTGTAATTATGATATATCTGATATATCTAAATGCTTCCCTATAAGTTTACTGCACCATTACTGGCCTTTGTTTTCAGATTCTTTCATCTATTAACTCCAGACAATAATCATGCTTTAATTAATTACGTTTTATATTGCAGGAGTATAATTATATACTCCTGTTTCTGAAGTTTATAATTTTTGCACTCGAATTGGATGAATGCATTAGCATCATCAGTAATTATTTACCCCTAGAAATATTTATGCAAAATTTACTTATTTCAGTTGGTATTTATCTTATATTGTACTATCACATTCTAAAATAATTTACAGGCATTGTTACAACTGGCCGTAGAAACTCCAATGCAATCTATTCATTTTAAACAGGATTACCCGGAATAAACCCACGACTTTCGCTAGAAAGTTTGTGAACTCTTTGCGATCTCACATGAGGTATATACTGTGCATTGGGCTTAAACTCGTGACCTCAAAGACAAAGGTGGACAGCTGTGGCTTAATCAACTGTACCACCAAAGCCCTTGACGGTACCCTAAATATGATATATTTATTAAATGTCTCAATGTGGCCTTATTCCTATATATCAAAATTTATTGCTACGACTCGTGCTGTGATTCACGGTGGTTAAAGCAATGCCCTCATTTTAAAACCAAAACAAAATGTTTACCCCAAAGCCCTTGACGGTACCATAAACATGATATATTTATTAAATGTCTCAATGTGGCCTTATTCCTATATATCAACATTTATTGCTACGACTCGTGCTGTGATTCACGGTGGTTAAAGCGATGCCCTCATTTTAAAACCAAAACAAAATGTTTTTCCGACTCACGACTGCATGCAAAAACTATGTTATTAACTTTCAGAGAGAAGTGTTTAGAGTTGCAGAAGTCTAGGTTGCTTTTTAAGGTTAGGGTTAGGTACGTTATGGGTAGGATAAGGGTTAGAGTCGAAATCTTAAGAAAAAAACGTTTAATCTATATAGCTGTGGCGTAGTCTGTTTGTTTCTCCTCTACCTGAGCCTGAATCACCCAAAGTCTGACCGAATTAATCATTAAGAAATTTATAACATGAAACATGTTCCAAAATCAAAAATCGCGTATCAAGATACATGCAACCAGCAGAGTGGTTCTTTGACTTCTTTCAACAGTTTGAGACCTTATGATTCTCTATGCAGATCCGTATATTTTTCTTAAGTTGGTAATGTCAGACATGTTACTAATTCCGTCATTTGTGTCTTTATGAACTAAGAACCCAAGCAGCAGAATAAAATATAAAAGAATAAGCAAAATTTCAGAACTACGTAACAATTTTACATGTTACTCATGGTTACCATGCACAGATATAATATAAAACATCATATAGCATTTGTTAATGTAAGTTAATTAATTTTATATAATATAATAAATTGTCGGCTAATATTTCGAGATAGCAAATCTAACGTTTATTTACTGTCGTGGCAATAGAAGCGTTCCTAAAATATTTTTGCAATTCATTTGCTATGTTTGACCAATTCATTTAATAAAAATTATTGCTAACTTCCTGTTTTGAATTTGATTGGTTTCTGGTTTTTAAACAACCAATAAGAAACAGGATTATTTGCCAAACACCAGTCAAATTCAAAACAGAATTCAAAACAGGAAGTTGTCAACGAGTCTTATCAAATGAATTGTTCAACTTGAGCAATATATTGCAGCAATATTTTAGGAACGCTTCTATTGCCACGACAGTAATGCTATATGCATGATAATCTATTAAAATATCTACTATTCTACTGTAGTCTGTAAATACGATTTTGAAATAGTCTTTCGATCTTTCGAAGTAATAATAGTGCTTCTATTTGAGATATGTTGGGGCTGCATATCATGTTTCTACAATTCAATGCTTTGAGTTCACCTGGCTGCGTTGGGAATTTATTTGTTATACAAAAATGATATTTTTATATATAACGAAAAATGACATGCGTTTTATTTTATAGTCGTCAAAACTGCAGTGTGTAATATTATAAACAACATAGGATATTGAAATGTCTTTATAATTTGTTATTACAAATTTGCATGGTAATTATACCAAGTGCAAAAATCTCTTCACTACTAAGTAAAATTAATATTATTGTGGGTAAATATGGTTTAGATTAGAATATGGTATAAGATGTAAATCTTATCCATTCTGACCTGAGCTGATCTGAACTGACTATATATAGTACATGTATTCTAACGATTTCCGGACTTATACTTATAATATTGTAACTATAATATATATAATGCTTTCCTATAAGTTCACTGCATCTGCGACTAGTGGCCTTTATTTTTCAGTGAACAGGATTACCCGGAGTAAACCCACGACTTTAAAAGTTGATGAACTCTATATCTCAGTCAAGGTGACGTTACTCCTATGTATCGAAATCTATTATCACGACTCGTACTGTAAGTAATGTTAACAGTAGTTTAGGCGGTGCCCTCGTATTAAAAGCTAACAAAATGAACTGCATTATTAAATTTCAGACAGAAGTGTCTTATCAAATAAAATAAAATAAAATAAAATAAAATAAAATAAAATAAAATAAAATAAAATAAAATAAAATAAAATAAAATAAAATAAAATAAAATAAAATAAAATAAAATAAAATAAAATAAAATAAAATGAAATAAGATAAAAGTTGGACCAATCATTGAGAAATTTATAACATCTGACATGATCAATCATGTTCCAAAATAAAATATCGCTTGTTAAGACACATGCCATTTCCATAGTGGTTGTTTCAAACTTTTTGAAACGTTATGATTATATTTATTTACTTGTGTTATATAATGGTACTATAGTGTAATTATGTAATTTACGGCCTTGTGAACTAAGAATCCGAGCAACAGAATAAAAATAGAAAAACGCAGCAAAATCTTAGCAATTACTGCAGATTATATAAAACATCATAGCAGCCATTCATTAATGCAAGTTACTTAATATAATATAATAAAGTGTCAGCTGATTTTTTGAGATAGCAAATCTAACGTTTGTTTATTTAATGCTATATGCATGATGATCTATTAAAATATCTAACTGTAAATACGATTTTGCATAAATGAGATAAACGTTATATATCCAGTATCCGTTGTAATAATAGTACAGAAATGGTCCGTTTGTTCTTACCGAAGAACAGCGGTTTAATTTATAGAATTGTCCCCATTTTATTGACACGCAGGTTAATTGTGCCAGCATGATGTTTACTGCCTACTGGGAAGCTCCAAGGGGTTGCAGTGATGCGTAACTGATAAGTATGCCTTATTGTATACTATAGTCTGTCGTTATTATGCGGTTACAATTGAGTCATTAAAAAGGGATATTTGTATTCGTACAGTTTGCAACTATAAAACTTACGTTATAGCTTAACGTAAATCCATCATTATACAAGGCTTGGAGTCATCCAACCTATGGTTGCCACAATTTCCGAGCTCGAAATTGATTTCCTGTGGAGACAAGAAGGGATTCATCAAATGTATGAGTACTTAGTTGTGTCTTTTATAATAAACTTGTGAAAATGGTAAATATACAACATATAGATTAACTAATTTAGTTGAAACGGTTATATTAGAAACCCTTACGTCTATCTATCCGCTTTTATTAGAATTATACAAAAAGTACAATAAAGAATGCTTGTTTGATGCAACGCGGCACTTCACTAGCTAAAATAATAATTATATTAATAATTGTAGAGCTTACGTTTGACACAAGTTAACTTATGTTAGGGAGGTGGAAATGCATTTAAAATATAGTTAGAAGTTATATATACTGTAAAAAACAAACCATCCAGTAAAAAGGATCTTCCGTTCCGATTATAATGTCAGTGTGATTGTTTCTCCATTTTGCCATTATTATTTATCAAGACGAAGTCTCTCTTGCTATTTTCTGAAACTGTCACTATTTATTTTATGAAGCTAGCTGCTGGATATTTTATGCAGGTAATAATCGAAGAGAATGTTTCAATTACAAAAATTACGTTTCTATATGCATATGCACAATTAGAGTTGGAAGTACACATATGAAACAGCACAAAGTTGCATGTGTTTTATTAAACTAACTGCTAATTATTACATGCTAGTAATTCTATAAATATCATAACGTAATTATAATCATATTTTTAAATTAATGTTGCTTTTAGAATAATTATACAATATAACACTTCATCTGTTATAGCGTTGCACTGCAGATGTACAGTCACTCAGATAGTGTTTTTAATATTTTCTTTAAATTAATTGTCAATAGCAAAACTCTTTACTAGAATAATTGCTATTGTGGATGGCCTAGTATATTGGATTGCCAAATGTTAATGTAGATATATTATAGGACATATGATAATATAAACTATATTACTAATACAAATCTAGAATTTGGATCCGATGATCTGAACTCATTATAGTGGTTGTAAAAATTAGTTGACTTCTTGTTAAAATATTTACAACTGAATGATGTATACTTACAAAAAATTGACATAACTATGTCACATGGCATAGAAGATCAAGCAAGATATCCACTATACTGCAGTGAAAAGTTAACTTTAAATTACTCATTAAGTGATTTAATAACATAAGGGTACAATGTCATGTATTGAAACCGTTACGCTTTTGCATAGAGATCAATTTTTTGAGAAACTGTCCAGCATCATTATTTTATATAAACTGGTATAAATTTCTAATTCATTTTTCTTCAGCTGGGATTAATAACTTGATTACCTTATAGAAACATATGTCGCAAAACGTAGGCTTCTCCAAATTCGTTAATAGGGTTAATACAAATACAAAAGAATACTGAGTATTTTTTTAATTTTATTTATGCAAAGCGTTCAGGTTAATCGTCATAGCATAAAGATATTTAGTTCATTATTAGTAAGAATGCATAAGTATAAAATTATTGTGGTTTCAGCATTTATGCTTTCTATGTAGAAACATTTCAGCGTAGACGTAAAGCCGGTAAATTTTATTATTAATGTTATGGCCTGTGGGGCATATGGCCTCTTCAGTATAATTCAGTAGAGATAGAGAAACCAATCTTGATTTAACAATTAGCAATTTAGCATAGTATCACCAGTTCTGTGCTACACAGTACACATACGTTTCAGTTCATATGTGTACAATAGTATATGGCAATATTTGGCGTATAATACATCATATAAGCAACTGGCATACTGTACATACATGTACACTTCTTTATCAAATGGAGCAAACGTTTGTATTTGTGCAATATGGGATATAAAGCTATGGATTTTTTTTTAAATTTTCTATAGTATGCAAATTTATTTGTTTGCTAATTAAACATTAAAATTAATAATTTTCCAGCGAAATCGTTATAAATATATTACATGAAGTGAAGTGAAGTGAAGTCATGTAAATATCAGTTTGTAAATATCAATGTAATAATGTTGGTAAACATATTATTCAGACTTAGTTTGCATTATAGTTAGAGCATCTAACCGGTCATTAGAAGGTTGCAGGTTCGAACCCTGTCTGGGGCTCAGAAATCTTTTCTGAGTAATTGAGCTTGACAAACATCCAACAAACGTCTGTTAATATACATGTATCTTTACTTTAGACTGAACATGCGCAATTCTATGCTATCTGCATAACAATTAATCATTGTAAATCACGAAAATGTTCTATAGAATCCTATAGAATATTCTATTGGAATTTGACTCTATCGAATATTCGATAGGATTTCTAGATCTAACAGAATATTCTATAGCATAGTCTGCGGCATTTCTAAAATTCTATATAGAATCCTATAGAATATTCTATAGAATCTGTCCCAATTTCTTATTGAATATTCCATGGAATATTCTATAGCTCTCTATATAATCTTGGAACCTGCGGAAACAAACGAAAACCGTAAGTATTTAAAAACTTACTGAAAAGCTAATTAATAGCTATATGCAGTGAAGGAAAGTAATGGAATGCATGTGATAATTGTATATTTTTAAGCCAAAGGATTTACTTTGAAATCACAGCCTTTAACTCACATGCAATGAAATCGGGCACAAATGCCAAATAAATATTCACTCTTATTTCATGTTAGTATCTGAGAGTCCAGTTATTTTATATTATTTTAGATATGCCAATCATATAAACAATCGTGACGAGTGTCTCTACTTTGTTCTGCTCGCGACTTTTGTAGCAATCCTTATAATTATCACCAGAAAGATTTGTAAGCAAAGTTTGCAGAGTTGAAAGCAAATTACTTAAATGCTGCGTGCACGGAGTAAGTCTATAATATAACACATGTTCAGGACACTGACTTGTGTGCATATACATGGCAATAACAGTATAACACGAAAAGTTTTATTAATTTTTCATTTTGATTCATGACTGCCATTAATTGACCTGACAGGTATCAAGTTTCCAAAACAGTATACTTGCTTGAACATAACTATCCAGAAAAGTTTAATTCGTTTGTGAGAATAAAATCGCAATTGCGGTTTAATCACAATACATTAATATGCAATGTTTCCTGCAGGCTTTTAAAATTAGACATTTTAGTCTCAGCATGTGGCCTCCATATCTTGTCAAACTATAAACATCGTTGATCAGTTTACCAGTTACAGGAACGTTAAAGACTGCAGTATTAGAGTAGAGGCTACATGCTGTTCGGTTCACATTTAAAGACTGTATAGTCATAGGTAGTGAAAAGTTTCACTTGAGCCACTTGGAAGCGACAAATATTTCGGCGTTTTTAATAATACGTCTGTCAGTCAAAGGATCATACTGAACTCTTTGAAGTACTGGTCGGAATTACTTATCACAGTGTTTCGACAAAGAGATCTTTCCTGGCGATTTGACACTGTTCATTCAAGATAAAATGACTTTTAGTTGGCCAAGCTTAAAAGGTAATTGAGAAGATAAAGTGTACGTAATTTATATATAATTACGACGTTAAATATAGAAAACCACACATGTAGCAATAAATATGGCGCGTGTTGTTTTGGATGTGCTAAATAACTCGTATATATAATAATATCTAACTCACTTAAACTGCACTAATTCAGATATACCGCATATGACAAAAGTTGTATACTATAATACTAATATGTAAGATCGGTCCGTTGACATATTTTTGCTAAATGCATGCTTTTTATACTGGAGCCCATAAGACAGCATTCCCGGAATAGTTATGTAGACAGATCACGAAGCACACGCATGTCAAACGGCCAAAGAGCTGGAGGAAAGCTGGCATTCAGAGAGGAATACGCAAGAAATGTCCGAGGAAATCTAAGTTAATGTACTTTTCTTATTCGGTATCGCGTATATATACTAGTTCGATTCTGTATTGTTTTGTACTGCATACTGCATCCTACGCACATCATATTTTCCTTCGTGCTAAGCTAACGCTATATCTATATAAATATTTCAACCCGAATGACCCAAATTACGTTGTAGTGTGAGAATTATAACCATTTCTCCGGTCGAGAGGAGAAGACTGAGAAATCATAAAGCAAATAAAGATTACATAAATAATAAATTGCGCTTAAATAAAGATTAATAATCCAAATATTTAACATTCCTTATAGCAGCTGCTCAGAGCAATGCAATGTTCGTCGCAAGAATATATATGTAAATGATATTAACCTTTTAAGTCTTAGAGTAAAAACTCTTCTAACTTCTAGTTCTTTATAGTACGACTTTAGTGAGCAGAAAGGCTAATCTTATAAAGAGTAATGTTATCAAATTATGGATGTTGAGACTTGAGATTAAACTAAAGGTCTGTTGAGATAAATGAAATATATATTTATATACATGTCCCGCTGCACATTGTCATCGTATCAGGGTAAGTTATAAACATGCAGATGTATGTATTCTAGCCGTTGACCAGTTGCTATATATATATATCACTAAACGTTGAAGTAAACGAAATCTTTCATCGAAGTCTTATCTCTATTAAAAAATCTGACAACACATGCCACCTTTTAATAGTCGACTGTGTATATATCAACATCGCCATTCCTTGAATTGGTAAAAACATGCACATACCAGCAATAAAGTCAATATTTGATTAGCTGTTAATATACGGAAACGAAAAGACAGACAAACACGTACATTAACATTTACAATTGCATAATTCATCATAATAGCCGAGTTCTCATCGATAAAAATATTGGTGTCTGTTAGTTGATATTTTTCCATTATATGTGGCAGAGACAAAGATTCATGCATGCATTTAGAAACTGCTAACATTATATACCTTCAGTTGTTTGGCTATGCATATACACAGAGCATAATCTGCCCAGCAACCATTGTCCATTTGACCCGTTTGATCTCTGAATCTTGTTTGGATCATACCGAAATCAAAAGTTTCTTATCGCGTAGAATATTGTTTAACCTTTCTCCTTTACCGCATAAACCAAGCTTCGAAGTACTCCCTGTATATATATAAACGTCCGGCGTTATAGACTAAACCGTAATATAATACACTCGACTTCTTTTCAGCTGTTTACTTATTATACTTAATATTTTGAAACCTTTGGGGTCAATTGCTTACTCGTTTCCAAGGAGATCACTAACTCCAACCAATCAACTGACAGCCTTTGAGTTGTGCCCAAACGCGTTCGGTCACAAATCTTTGTTGTTTTTTTTTGAACTATCAACAATATTGGCTTTCAAGCCAGACATAATTAAACTTTATCGTGTGAAAGGATTCGCATGCGTGGATCACAATTGGAAAACCTTGTAAAACTAAACGCATCGGACACGCTCGTATACGTGGGAATAAAAAAATAGAAATATCTCCCCAAAACAATTCTCGTTCGGCAGATGTTGCATAAAGGAATATCTAATTATCTGTATTGTGAGCTGACAATTCAAACGTACACAATGAGGTCATCCCATGCGTGCTATGTTGAATGACAGCAATAATCCAGAGTTCCGATGAATTAGGTGCCATTGTGGTTTTTGCTCCGAAGCTTGTCGGACTCTTCCTGGAGAGGCTATCGACTTCCTCTTTTTAAAACCCCTGGTTATGTGGTAAGTCTGGTAATATTTTTCGTATTGTAGCTACTACTCAACTATATGATTACATGAAAGGAAATCCGTTGAACGTATTCCGAACGTTTAGCATTATAGACTTGTATTCCGCTCACTGGCTTAATATCCGTATACGTTTCTTGTATTCAAATCTTTAAAGACACAGCAGTTGCCAAATAGAAGCAGTAACGAACGTTCTGGTAGCCTGCGTGCACGCAGGCTAACGTTCTGGGGGTTTAAATATGATTTTGAATGCGTTGGAGGTATAAAACATTACCGAGAAAAATATGTGCTGAGCCATCGTTTTATTAATGAGCCACTCAAGTGCTTGCTACTGTCACGAACGTCTTTCCTATCTTTGTATCAGAGTACCGATAGCGTCCGTAATCGTCTAGTTGACTGCTCACAAAACAAATACGGGTCAAAGTATTCTTACATATGCACTTGATTTGTTTATAGTATGCTTTCTATGATGCCAAGTGCGTTTATATTCAAAACCGCAGGAGAATTCCGAATAATAATTAAATGACCAACTGATAACTGTTGAACTTCGGAGTAGGCGTTCAAAAAATACAAAAACAGTCGAAATACTGTAGTTTTGCTGTTACGACGTTTCGTATATATGTCTTAATTGTATTAAATGTAGCAGAGAAATCTATCGGCGATCACTTTTATATTTTTATATAATCAACTATTATTAGTAGACCATCATTGATTAGTATCAGTTAGAGATGGCAGAGTCGGTCTCCGCTCTTCCAAGTGCCGTTGCGATCGATGTGGCAGTGGAACCTGTCCTCGAACTCTTAAGGGAGGTAAAGAATAGGCCGAGATGGGGAGAATTCGAGATAACGGGGTAAATTTTACTGTAAAACAGAGAAAAAAATATATTGAAATTTGTTCGAGGTTTTCGAGATATTAAACGCCGAGTTCGTCGTAGCGGCTTAGCCGGGCTCGATGTATATTTAAAAATTGAAGCCGCATGTCTTTTTGTAAACCTCTGCACACTCTCTAAACACGCTCAGCGACATGCAGTGAACTTATAATTGCGTCGTTTTAAACAAGTAAAATAAAAACGGGAAAATTAAAAATCATTTCAGTAGCTTATAGAGTAAGTTTGTTATCCACCACTGTTCTGATTTTGTATTCAGTGGTCAGTGTGTAGTGCTAGACCATCATACTTGTCGCTAAACTGATACCAGCTAAGCAGCCTAAAGCTCACTAAAATATCGGTAGTTTATTGGTTGTCTGCATGTCAAGCAAGTTGATATTCACAATTCTGGGTATAATATAGAGCCAAGACATCACGGCACGGCTGCAGTGTGTCTGGATTTCTCTGTCTGAATTGAAAAGACAATGGCGGAACTTACAGTTACATGCACTGCAATACTTAATTGTTTTAAAGTTGGACACTGCGATCGATATCAATTCATTCTAGATGCATTTGGAAATTCGATCAGTGTTTTGTCTTTAGGGCAAACTCTATGTACGCCAGTTACGGCCATGCAGTAGGCATAAGACTTTTAACTTGAATTATTTTGGTCGAGTAGTCACGTTCATCAGTTTAATGTGAGCGAATTAAGCTCGCGGATAACTCGTATATAATGTAGTGCTATAATACGATACTATAATAACTGCATGCAAGTGAACAACTTGTAAATACAAGTAAAACTATACGGCAAAGTATAAAGCAAGGTCATGCAGTTTAAAGCAAGGCAAGGGTCAAAGCGAAAAGGCAAAGTAGGGAAGGATAAAAAATATTGAAAGGTTTTGTGACACTGTTATAGCTGCCGAGATACCCATTAGATCTAACGTTTTGACTAAACGTCCATATTTTCGGCTTAAGGCTGATTTCAAGTTCTTCGTTTTTCTTGCGTTTTTAACCAAATGTATACGTATATATATATACGTTAATACTCATGCATGCACGAGAGATATCGATTCGATTAACTTGGTCAACTCTTCCGTTTATGAAACGCGGACGAAGCTCTCGTAGGTATAAACTACATGGTGGTAGACTGAAAATGCAATATATTGAGAAATCCAGAACAGAAAATCTCAGTACTTTTACACGACGCAAGTCCCTGCTAAGAAAAGTTGGAGATTTTATATATATAACTATTTCAACGCTACACCAACCTGCACTCTACTGTAGTATGTACTTTCGTTTTCAGTATATGCAGGCATGCATGGTATGGGTATATACATGCATAGTTTCTTATGAAGCTAGACAGGGCATGGGAAATCAAGATGTAAGCACTGCAACACATATACGAAGATTCTCTGTTTCTAGGTTTCAATTATTAAGTTGTTTGAGATTTTCTAGTTTATGTTCTAAAACATATGCTGTTTATTGAAATTTTGTCTTTAAGACTGGTTGCTTGTTTTCGTTGACTCTGCTACGCACTATGTATGGCATCATGCATGTGACTGTGACTATATTTAGTTATTAGAACAGTTTACATACAGCCTACACGGACCTAGATTTAAAATTTCAGATCCTTTTAAAATATGAAAAGCGAAACCATTGTATAATACCAGACTCAGTCTTATAAATGTATATATTCCAACACTCGAACGTTTCCTTCAGCAAAACATAACAGCATCCGTTTGGAATGCCAACTATATAATTATACTTGTAACTCTGATAAGTTCAACGTATAATGCCGTGTATATATAGTTATATGTGCTATCATTCCTGTTTTAAGACTCTTCACCCAATTGAAGTGCACAGGCTACATATAATTCAAACAGCGAGGCGTGAATTTTGGATGTATGATTGTTTTTGTGTGTTGGCATGTGGGATTGACTGTTTAGTCGTTCCACGCTGGGCACACGTCCGTCCCTGCTGTCAACCTTTTTGTTATAAAATATTTGTGGCAAGCAAATTGTTCGCCGAATAGCTCGCTTTGTCAAAACTTCAATTCGCACCTGTTCTCTATCTCTTAGAGATCTATTAGCAAAAAATGAGTGTCGTGGGGACGGAATGGAAAAGGAAAAAATTCGAAGCTCAAATTGTTCGTAAACAAGTGATATATATATATATATATATATATATATATATATATATATATATATATATATATATATATATATATATATATAGAAGATATAGAGTCAATTTACATACACAAGGAGAAATATATTAGAAAATAAGACTGAACTGCTGCACAAACAAATGTCAGCTGTGAAACAATTAATTTTGTTCTCGGATATTCAAAACGCCCACAGGCGCTGACACCAGGTTCGACAATAGAGAAGTGAAAAATATATGTAAATATACCAGCCTAAATGGCCCCAAAATAAATGACATACTTTGAATATCTTTCACAAATTTCCTGTTCTTATCTAGATATTTCTGCTTGTTTCGTCTACTCAGGAACTTTCTCTTACCAGCTTCTTTCATAGTTCAATCTCTCTCTACTTGAAGCCCGCGGAAACAATAAGCCAGTCTATATGCAACAACGACTTCCTTCCTACTCTAAGTGGCTACGTTTCTTGTCTGACTGTAGGCCAGGACCTAAACGCATTGTGACTTTTTGACAAACAGAAACTCCTTTAGAGTGTTCGCTGTGTTTACAGTAACTGCTCGGCAGCGGTGAGTACTGCTGTTGCATGAATATTCTTTGTATAAGCGCGAACTGCAGTATAATTTGTATATTACTAATAATCAATATCTCAATTGATCACGGGACAGACATGACATTGACACTATATAGTCGAAGAAGAAGGGTATTAATTTGCAACTATATATAACCCATATTCTCTTTCGTTTATTAAATCTTTAGACGTCTGAAATTAAAACCAAAATGTGGTTTCAACTAACTCTGGTAAGTGTGCAAAGTTATCGTTTTAATTGAATGTTTGTTTATTGTACCAGTTCGTGATCTTTTACATGATCTGTGATTTCTTAGCTCTCTCTCTCTCTCTCTCTCTCTCTCTCTCTCTCTCTCTCTCTCTCTCTCTCTCTCTCTCTCTCTCTCTCTCTCTCTCTCTCTCTCTCTCTGTATGCATTTGTGGTGTAGTTATAAGTATCTAACTACATATTCTAGAGTCTTGTTTGGAATCGTGAGACTCATTAATTAGAGAAAGGCAACTAACCCTTTCACCTCGGAGGACGTGTATACATGTTTTACTCTGGCTAACGCCAGAACAATTTTACTTATCATTAGGAAACCTCCACAAGGTGAAAGGACTAAGAGTATATATATATAAATATATATAAATAGTCATAAGGTAATCAGGTAATGACGAGCCAATACATCCTGTTAATAGCTCCTCCCGATCTATAGTGCATGTTCAAATTATTTATATATGGCGTGTTTCAAGTGTACTGATTTGTACGAGTTACGGTGTTACGGAAAAACATGTATATTCAGTCTATAGAGTTAAAGCAGTTTAAAGTGAACTCATTGCGTAAACATTAGATCCGTGTCAGTAAAATTGTTTAGAGAAGGTTCAGATTTCACCTTCGATATAAATAAACTGACCTTTCCCTTGTTTTGCAATTATTTACTTAAGCTAAGCGTTTGATGTTAGACACAATTTTGTCTGGCTTTTAACACCTATAATGCATACAAATACAGTACATACATATACAAACATTACAATTTTGTTCCCACCAGCTCCCTCATTGACCAAGTATTTTGATTTGTAGTTAACGTTATTTCTATTTTATTTTTAATAATTTGCATGATGATTTTCTTGCGTTTAGCAACTAATTTGTGACATATTTATCTGTCAAGTTTTGCTGCTGTTGCATGTTGTTATTATTTTGAATTCGTTTGGTTAATTAAATAAAAAATAATACAAAAAAATAATAATACAACAATAATGAGCAAAGCGTACCCAATACCCATGCATGTATCGTTCTGTTTATTATATAAAAATATATATAGGTATTGCCTTACAAAAACTTCAATGCGTTCACATTATGAATAATCCACATGTGAGATTATTGATCAGTCTATTAGTTGCCGGAACATTGTATTTTATATAGTGATTTCCTTTTTTCTAAGTTATTGACCAAATTAAAGTTGTGTCAATCATATTTAACATACCATGGCCAGAAATCGAGGACAACATGGCGGCAAAGCATGCGCACTGAATCCCTTTTTAATTAATTCAATATGGCGTCCTTCAATAGATTTCTTAAGGAAATATAAAGAACAGTCATTTTCGGTTATTTACTATTGTAAATTCCGACATGCGAACGTCCAAAACTTCACCAAATTGAACAATCGTTCAGCACTACAATTTCTATTAAGTTTGGAGCGTCCTAAATAGGTTCCCGAGCCCCTCACAAGCATACCTCTTATTCGCTGTTTAAAGTCTATTAATCTGCCATATCACTTATTTTGGAGCTCCAATTTTGGCTGCTTCTGTGTTGTTTGTCCACGATGCGAACGTCTGAATTTGCTCGGGATGAACGTTACTTTGTTTTGCGGAGTTGTTCGTTCCACTTTTTCGTTGTTTAATAGGTTCCCAAAGACCTTAAAATGTACGATTTATTGCAGCCGAGTCGTTGTAATTTAATCCATTAAGCGCCGAGATAAATACTGAACTCGGCGTGAAGAAGCAATGCATTCCTCGATAATTTCGGGTTCTTGTCCACCATTTCTTATGGAGCTGTTGCTAGGTTGCCAGGGTCTTAAGCGCTGTTATTATTATTAAATGTGACTGTGGATTCAGAAATAATAACCGAAATTTATGCGGCAATTTTTGTGAGTATGAGGGTACAGGCCTGTCTAGACGGTTAAACCTTTTGTAATTTGATATTTGGGTAAGAAATGGGTCAATAAGACATTTTAGCGAATAACTCTACTTTAATTTATTGCTATAGACTTCTGTTTATAGCCGAAATGATCGATATTTAGCCATCAGAATTTTCAAATTAATATTTCCATCTAAATATGAGCCCACAGGCCACTGCCGCTGAGTGTCCTGGATTTCTAGCCATGAATAGGTAATAATGATTTACATTTTGTCTTTTTGACAACAAGATTAACTGATCGTTAGCCATATTGGATTAAAACTTAGAACGTTCTTGAATGCATGGATAAACAACGAAATTTACCAAACAAATTAAAGCCGCCTAAATTGCTGCAAACTATTATTATATCTTTAGCATGCTAGGCTGAATCAAAGATATCAATTTGTATAAACAAAAATATAATACTTTGAAAGTTTGCATGATGAAAATTACCTAGTGCATGGGCAAGGCCATATTACGACAACGTTGTTTCAAAGTCGTTTCACAACGCTAAAAACTGTTCAGTGAATGACTGTTGTATATTTAAATTGGATCAACGTCGAATTCTGACGTCCGGCGAAATAACGTTATACTTCAATGTCTAATTTTGACATTGCAACAACATCGACGTCATTTATTAATATTGACTATTTAAATTTTTTAAATTTGGTCGTGAACTCAGCTTTACCGTTGACACCAAAACTCGCCTTATTCAGAATTTACACTTGTCTCCAATATCCAAAACAGAAAATTTAATTTAGATTTTTCATAGAACACAGGTAAAAATAGGCAATAAATATCTGATATGCAAGTATATGCAATGAAGAAAACATTGCATTCTATATCTTTAAATATAAAGTCTATACAAAAACAGAATATTAAATAATTAGGTAAAAAATGCACTTTCAGTAATCCTCCCAGTAAAGTAGCCTCTGTACAGCCTGAAATACATGGTGCTGTATATATATATATATATATATATATTTCAGACTTCACACAGGCTAACAATAAATTAGTTTAATATTTGTTTACCTGCAGGGTAAGTTTTATAAAAACAAAAAAATAGTTATTAATTATTAAAACGGTTTTAACAAAATAAATTATCGGTTTTAACAAGCAAAATTATCCCATTCAGAAATAGAATTGATATATTGTTCTGGTCATGACCGCCCAGGGGCCTCCACAGTCCTAAATCCGGCGCTGGACCCCCTCTGTTACCTTTATGCTCTCTTGCGTATAGTGTATAATACAATTGTTTGCATAGACTAGCGGATTTTTTACTCGGGCTAACTATGGTAGGCCGAGTCTAGGTTTCGGCTCCGTTTCTGTGTTGTTTTTTTAGGTTGTTTTTTTCAGGTCACGAATTTGTATTTTTGCGCATTTTACTTCCGCTACTATGCATGCTTCCGGTTGAGTTTTTTGCCGTGTGATGGAGTGAGGCTGTGAGGCATGTTGTAAGTTCTTTGCTCCTTTATCTATCTCTATCTCCCAATATAGCAAACCCCTCCATACGAGGATTACTTGCCTTTCGCTTTTGGAGTTGAACAACTTTGCCTTTTGATCAAGGTGTTCTTGCATATTGTTGGTAGATTTCGAAATAGACTGACTGACTTTGTAGTTTAACAGTGATAAGATACGTTCACCAATGTGAATCACATTCAGCCTACGACTATCTGATCTTCCTCGACCTACTCCCACCTTTGCTGGCGCAGTATAGAGCCTCTGCAGGAGAGAGGCTCGATTCAGGCTACGGTTTTGTGATTGCTGCAATAACACTAGAATCAATGTCTTTTACTCAAGCACCTCCGCACTTTGCCAGCTGCCCGAGTGAACGCTGACCTCCCCCGCAGTCGTTTTTAGGGAGGCGGTAAACCCGTTCCCACTAACGCCTGCTTGTTGGAGCACAACATTCCGTTCTAAGCGATGGACCAATCAAAATTAGCTTTCTAGAATTGGGAAAGCTGACCTTCACCTTGGCAGACCGTCTACCCGCGGGGCCGTGACAAATAACATTGTCTGGTGTTAGCAAGAGTATTTAAAATAATCTGGCGTAAATAAAATCGTCTAACTCGAACGACAACAACGCAACGTAAAGTATTAATTCACAGTGTGGATGAACCTTTCATGTGTCGCTTGTCGAGACTTCTTTGACGGCACGGCCGAATACAATTATCTGGCCTATCCGCTCCTACAACGCGACGTAACGAGTTATCAAAGATCAGAGATACGCCAGTTTTCAGATATTAGAAGTATGAGTGATGATAAAAAGATTGGAAAGAAATTTGGGACTCATTAAGCTACAGCGAGGTCACTCACTGAGCTGTCTAAGCAAAGTATTGTCGCCAAGCCGGCAGACAATGTTAAACAACGAACTAAGGAATACATTTTAATGAATTAAACTGTGTAATGATCACTAACTTTCACGAGTAAAGCATGCATCAACAAAAGCCAGTTGAATTGTTTTCAACGGGAAACGGGTTTACCGCCTCCCTAAAAACGACTGCGAGGGAGGCTAGATTGAACGCCTGACCCAGGCGTCTTGTTATCTTTTATTAGCCAGCGGTTTTCTGTCCAAATGTTGGCTCACCAACATTTTTGTTCGACGACGGCTGAATGGCGGCAAAATCTTTTCAGCATTTCGTTAATGTTTTAATTTAGTTGTATATAAGCTCTCAAGAAATTCGATAAAGCAGATACAACGGAGAAGAACGTTATTGTGGATGATTCTATACAGCAAGAACTATACGATAAGAAATTAGAAAAAGAGTGTGCTGTGAAGTGTTTATCCCAGCAAGAATATTCATGATTTCAGACATTGCTATGCATGTTGGTTCTAACCAACCTCAGTGTTTATATAATAAACGAATCGCGTAAATACTTTATAGGATTTTAGTATAACTCGTTGTAATATATCACTGGTTGCCTCTAGGCAACTTGCGAGTAATTTTCAATGGGTAAATTTTTTTCAAGTTGCAAAAAAAATCGCATATTGTAACAACAGCTTATATATTTGATGATTCGGGCTCATTCTAAGTGTATATCAATTACGAGTGCGTGCTTTTGTTATATTTGCATGACAGTTATATCATCTGATCGGATATATTTTCGTTGATGTCGATGTTGCTATGTTTCGGTCGACCTTACAGTCATAAAGTCTGCACATCATTAGCTTTTTTATGCTGCCGTGTTAGAATTTCTTCAACTTCTCGTTTCTCAAACTTTTACTCGTGTTTCTATAATTTGATGATTTATACACAAAAAATGTTTTCTATTTCTTATATAATGGGAACAGACAGAAATTATAAGGCCAGACGCAATTCGTGACATTTTAATGTTGTCGGATATTTTCCATTAACCTTGAGAGAGTTCAGCTGGGAGTAGACTTGATATTAGACAATACACCACCCACAATCATGAAATCTGTCGAGATGGCCTTATAGAATATTTTGAGCACTCCGCGGGGGATTCGGTTGCTTCTCTCTTTCATTTAATGTTGGATTCAAAATTAAAATAGTTTGACTTTCTTCTTGTTTTTTTGTTGTTGTTTGCCTAGTCCTCTTGTTAGTTTGGCAGTGTGGGCAATAGCTGCACAGTCGAGTTTTCAATTTGACAGATACCCTATGAGGCTATTTGCAAAACAAAACATTACACCAGGTTCGCAAGTGTACCACGTGCACTACATATATACGTACAACTTATCACATCACTTTAACTACGTCTCATATGCAAACGCTACCACTTAGGAGCACTATGAATTTGCTACCTTAGCTCTCCATCTGAGCGTCACGCTCAATGGTTAGAGCGTCTAACCGGTCATTAGAATGTTGCAGGTTCGAAACCTGTCTGGGGCTCAGAAATCTTTTCTGAGTAATTGAGCTTGAGAACGTCCGCCAAACGTCTCGGTTACAGACTTACAGTCTTCATCTATATTAATCACTGAAAGTTTTGGGTGTTTGGTGAAGTATTGATATCAGGGCTTAATTAGAAAGTCCACAATAGGCTTCTTAAATCCCGGATCCCACTCGATTATTTGCTAGTTCGGTTAGCTGATCCAATTCCGACCAACGTCTTCGTTATTTAAAGTGGTTCTCTGGTGAAAATATTGTCGCAAAATTTTTTTTGCATAATCCTAAAGATATCATGATAGTTAGTAATCGTGCAAAGCTTCATTTCAAAATTCGTTGAAGAAAAGGTGATATTTTACGTGTGAAGTTTGTATTTTGGAGCGCCGCCATTAAAGTGGCCGAGCTTGAGAAGAATGAGTCGAGGAAGCTTATGACGTCATAGACTCAATAACAACAGTGACCCTTTTGTTGACAACAACAATGATCTTTTGTTTGTGTTGACTCTATGACGTCATAAGCTATCCTCAACTCATTCTTCTCAAACACGGTCAATTTAATGGCGGCGCTCCAAACTACAAACTTCTCACGCAAAATACAATTTTCTTTTTAAGAATTTCGAAATGAAACTTTGCACAATTACCAAGTACCATAATATCTTTAGGATTAGGCAGAAACATTACCAACAATATTTTCATAAGAGAACCATTTTAAAAATGCTCAAATCTAGACAAAATTCTCGAATCACGACAGAAAAATTTTTAATCACGTTTCCCGTCTTTTTTCGAAATCTGGAATCTCGTAACCAAAATAATTTTTATCCCGCGTCTCTATATGGACCCTCTAATTAATATGCACACTAAAAAATACCGATATGGCAATGTCTGAAACCAATAAATATTGTTGCTGAGATAAACACTTTACAACACGCTCGCTTTGTAAAAAGTGTACATTGTTTACAATATAAGAGTGTTTTGAGTTCTTACTAGAAGTATTCACAACGAAGTTCTTGTTCATTGTAATGCTTTCTTTGCAAAAAAAAAGTAACACCCCAAATTAAAGCAGAATTTCTAAATTGTTGTCGTACACGTCATCAAAAACGTGGTTGCCGTGGCAACGCTAATTAATGCAATCATTCCTTTTGACACAGAAAAGTGTTCCGCTGTAGCGTTTGGGAAAAGTCAAAATATTTTGTGCATTTATTTTAAATAGTCGCAATATTACAAAGGTTTAGATCCCCCCCAGGCGCGGTTTCTGCCCCACCCCTCCTCAATCTAGTTAGGTTTAATTGATTGGTCTTGGGTCTGTGGTTAAGCCTTTTACAAACTTACCGAAGTTATCCCAATACAGACAGACAGACCCGACCGACCGACCGACAGACCGACCGACCGACCGACAGGCAGACAGACAGACAGACAGACAGACAGACAGACAGACAGACAGACAGACAGACAGACAGACAGACAGAGAGACAGACAGACAGACAGAGAGTTTCGGAATTTCTTCAGTTAAATGTAACTGCTTTACAAGAAAGCCGCGAATACACTTAAAAATACATAAAAAAATTAACTCTACACATTTGAGTACGATTTCACCAATATGATTTAAACCAAGTCAAAGACTGTGGACTTATTCCATAATTTATGTACCGTAATTTATGAAGCAGAATATCATGGTTTACAGTATCAAATGCTTTGGCTAAGTCTAAAAATACTACCGAATTAAGACGTCCTTGGTCCATATTTTGTTGCATCTAGGAGAGCCGCAGTTGTGGAATAAAACGGCCTAAAGCCTGATTGACAACTAGAAAGTAAATTATTTTCGTTTAAGTATGTATGCAGTTGATCGTAAATAATGCGTTCGAAAATTTTTGATATGCAACTTAGATATGTCTGACAGACAGACAGACAGACAGACAGACAGACAGACAGACAGACAGACAGTAAACCGACAAACTGACAGACAGAGACTGGGGTGAAAGCATAACCTCTTATCTAACTCCCTGTTGAAGTCCCTGAAGAAGCCTATAGTACGTCAAATCTGTTAGTAAACTTTGTTTCGTTTTACATAAGAGGAGAGCCAATCTTCTTAATTTTAATATAACTAGCTTTTCTAGGACTATTCCTTTTTATAAAATCATGTGCCCCTAATTGTTTAAGTAATAACTAAATAAGGTTTTTCCGTTTGTTTTTGCTTTACAAGCTGTCGTAAGTTAAACTCAGAGAAAACTCAGCTCTGAGCTCCAGGCGGGACTCGAACCCACAACCTTCCAAATTCCAGCCGCCTCCGGACGCTCAAACCATTGAGCCACTGGAACTCAGATGTTAGACCGAGGTTGTTTTCGATACTTATACCTGGGAAGTAGTCAATCATACGTGTGTCACAAGTACTTGTTGGGCTACAAGTCGCCCATTGTCAGTTCATTTTCAGTTATTGTTTTTCAATGTTAGTAGTGTTTTCAGCTTGAAGTTGGTAAAGTTTTTTCGTTTGTTAGTTTTGCTGTACAAGCTGTCGTAAGTTAAACTCAGAGAAAAACTCTGTGCTCCAGACGAGACCCGAACCAACAACCTTCCGAATGCCAGCCGCACGCTCTAACCATGGAGCCACTGGAACTCAAATAGTAGAGTTTTCTCGACTGAGTTTAACTTACGACAGCTTGTACAGCAAAAACAAACGAGAAAACTTTACCAACTTCAAGCTGAAAACACTACTAACATAGAATAACTTAATAGTCTGTCAAATATATAATATGGACAAAGAGATCATGTTGCTTTCGCTATTTTGATTTTCAAAACTAGCGCTTTTTACTGTAGTAGTCTGTCACAAATAGATCTACACCTTAAAAGTTTATTAAGCCTCTGGGGCAGAGTCGGACTGGCTTCGTATGAGGGGCGGTGCCATTAGGGAGAGGGGCGCAGTTAAAAAAATAAATTAATAAATAATGACATTGGCCTACTAAGGTTACAGACAAATTTGCCCACAAGCCCCTGTACATAGAAAGATCTTGAAATTGGTGATTGTTGTTGTCATTGCTGTATGATTAACTCACAGAAACTTTATATAAGAACGACACGAAAGTAGCCGACAGGCTTACCATTTGCCGGAATAAAATATATCTTACGGAGCAGCAACTCTCCTGTCTACCCATTGGCACAATGCCACATAGGCCAGTCCAAGCCTGCTCCGGGGGCTTATTTAATTAAAGGACATATAGAGAGCAGAGTTTATAGAGGAGTGGGGTTAATAGAGGGGGCTTAATAAACCTTTTACTGTAGTGCCGTAACAAAATTCTGATTATATCATTAATATGTCAGACTATTAGTTGGTTGGTAGCTAAATAATAATATATTGTATATATTCTTCTATCACGTCATTGCAGCATGCACGTTGAAAGAGCGCTAACAAATTAAAACCAAGATACACTGTCACCGTGTTTTTCTCTTCTGAAGCTCGAAGTTTAATTGTAAACAGTATTATATAATTGTTTTTTTAGCTCCAGAGAATGTTTATGTCTAAGCCTTTTTTATCTCATTTTTAGATGTTGATCGGGGCAGTCAGCATTGGACACACATGTGGTATTTATACATATAACCATGATAACCGCTGTTGCGATATGTGTCCCCCCGGGAAGCATGTAGGGCAGCACTGTGATGAACGCACCGTTACTCTGTGCGTTACATGTGAGGTATGATATGAGATACGATATAGTTAATATTTGAGATACACACTGGTGGCCAAACTTGCGTAACAATAAGCGGTTTTAAGAAGACGAATAGTAGCTACTTGATGTTAAGTCCGCATAACATTAAAGTTAACTCTACTCTTAACACACTCTCCTGCCCAAAACATTTCAATTCTGAAATCTAAACATAACCCAAATTGCGGACCTAACATAAAGTAGCTACAAGTGATGTAAGCTGAACCGACTTGGAATCATTACCTACCCCTGCCCCTCCAACTTTTCTCAGCGGAAAGGAGAAGTGTGTGTGTGTGGGGGGGGGGGGGACTCGTTTCCGCAGTCTCCCTCCCTAGCGACGTCTCTGAATGAGCCGCCCAACAAAACAACAACAGTGCTATCAGTCAAAATCTATTAAAGTATTAATGTACTTTTTTCAGAATATCAGGGAGAAATTATGTTTAACGACGAAATTTATTGGTTATAAAAGAGTTTTGGGAAGAAAACTGAGAACCAGACACTTGAACTGGCTTCAGTTCAGACATTTGAACTGGCCAAAATGAATGAGCCGCCCAAAGGAAAACACTGATATCAGTCAAAATCTATTAAAGTTTGTCTAATTGGAAAGTACTTTTGAAATGAGTTGAGTAACATCTGTTGCAGTTTTTTGTTTCCTTGCTTCGTTGTTGAGATATTTCAGTTTGTTTGATATGTGAAATTAACTAGTGACAGCACAACGTGCATAATGACTTACTGGGAAAGGTTATATATCTTTGCTATTATTAAACGAAATCAGTCGGAAATGTATATTTTTGTTGTTGTAAGAGAAAAAACACACACACATAATTGCTCCGTCTGATAATAGAAAAGATATATAACCTCTCCCGGGTAAGTCTTTATACACTTTGTGGCGTCACTGGTTAGTTTCACTCATAAAACAAACTGTGATATCTTAAAAACAACTGAAGCAAAGAAACAATAAAACTGCAATGATGTTACTTTGCCATTTTAAAAGTACTTTCAAATAAGACAAACTTAATTTTCGTTTCACAGGCACTTTAAAGATTGCAAGTTAACCCTTTCATGCATGGCTTTCTGAGACTTCTCCCCTTGATGAGTAAAATCGTCTAGCAGGCTCGGACTGGCCTATGTGCCATTGTGCCATGGCACATGGGCCCCTTCTGGGACATCAAAATGGGCCCCTGTCCCCTGACCAGACACACCCATAAAATATCAAATTGGGAGCATTGAAGCAATTATTTAATTCCGCATTTGTGAAATTAGTGATAAGGAAACTACTCAAAATAGTTTGCAACAGATCAACAGTAACACTTTGGAAGCAGTAATGATTTGTTCTGTAGAAGTTGATTTACTTAAGGCCGTTGATAACGAGGCAGTGTATCGAAAACTTGCGTCAAAGTCCTCGGAAATAAAACAGCTTCTTATGTTCTGAAATGTTAAAAATGTTTTGTTCTAAATGTTGAAAAGTCCTGAAATCTGTTGTATTTTGTGTAAATTGTGTGTTTTATATGACGTTTTAATGTTTTATAATCTCCAGAATTCTATAAAATCTTCCATCAAAACGCAGGAAATGCCATTTCAGAGACTCAAGATTTCAACATTTTCCGGGCACGCATGCCCCCGGACCCCCCTAGAGGCTTCTCGGATTGTCCCCCTAGACCTGGGCCTCCTCTCACAGAAATGGCAAGGTCCCTAAATTGGGCCCAGTCCAAGCCTGTCTAGCATTCGACAGAATAAAAATATAAAGTTGTTCCACGACAACAATGCGCATGAAAGGGTTAATAGTACATTTTTTAGATTGTCAGGGAGAAATCATGTTTAACAATGAAATTTCTAGGTTCTGAAAGAGTTTTTGGAAGAGAAACAAAAACTTGAACTGGTTTCAGTTCAAGACATTTGAACTGGCCAAAAATCAATGAGCCGCCCAAAGGAAAACCAAAGGAAAACACTGATATCAGTCAAAATATATTAAAGAGTGCAAATTAAAGTACTTTTTTGAGAATGTCAGGGTGAAATTATGTTTAACGACGAAATTTCTTGGTTATAAAAGAGTTTTTGAAAGAGAACTGAGCACCAGACATTTAAACTGGCTTTAGTCACCCTTGTTATGCGTTTGCATGAAAAAAATATTCAAAAAAAAATACTGAAATCAAAATCTTTGATATAGGAATTCAAATGAAATATTACACTTTCTAATGAAACTTTCAAATAGTGAAATAAAAGTAGTGTGCTGCGTAGGCAGTGTTGAAATACAAATCGAAATATACTAAGGTTTGAGTACTAGTGAGTAGTGTCGAAATTATTGAACATAGTTTCTAACGTTTCGAGCGAAGGCCCTTCGTCAGAGAGAAACGTGTTACTCTCTGACGTTTCTCTCTGACGAAGGGCAGTTCGCTCGAAACGTCAGAAACTACCGGTTTAATAATTTCGGCAGTACTCAAATCTTACTATATTTGTATTGAAACTTTATTGGATTCTATAGCCATTACGAGAAAGTTGAAAACTTTGCAGATATTCAAATGACTCTTCAATTTGGGCTACCAGTGTAGTCTGGATCGAAACTCTGAAAAAATCTTTGTTTTATTTTTTTGGTTTATGTTTATGCAGACTTCTGCGCGACGAGAACAAAGGATTGAAATATGATTTAAATCAGTCGCTCAGTCGCGTTATTTAAATTGATGAACAAAAGATTTGTCCATGGTTGAGCCGTTCCAATTATATAAAATCGTAGCTCACTATAGGCGCTTTAAAGTAATTCCAACATGCACGATTTAATGTTTTCTCCGATTTCCAAATAGAGCATGCATGCAAGCTAGTTGAAAATTAATTACGAGTTCATTTAACCAACTTGACTGTATGTAGACATCGGAAGAAAAACACCGACGAGTGTTGCATAGATAGAGCAATATTAATGTAAAAACATTTTCTTTATTTGAAACTCTTTACTTGGCACAGTTATATGATTTTTATATAATTTTGTTTTTGATTAATTTTAACGTTAAAGCTATTTTTGACGTGTTATTTTAATTTATAAAAAAACAACATTTCCCCATGTTCTTACAGAGTTATAAAAACACTTGTGGAAGTTTGGAAGAACTCGTGTAAATAGTTTGGAAATAGCGTGAAATTCCCACTGTAATTTTTCGTTCTCACAAACTTTCCTTTAGGTTTCTATAACTCTATAGAAACACGGAAAATGATTTTTATTTAATAAATTATATATATATATATATATATATATATATATATATATATATATATATATATATATAATAGGTTGCGCTGTGATTGGTCAATTACCGTGTTTATATCAGGCTATGCAAATACGGTTGTGACATCACGGTAATTTCTTAGCCTTATTTCATAAAAGAAATAGAAAATGGATGCCCTGTTTTTGATATAACCTGATGCAAACACTCGAGTGGTTTTGGGAGAATTCGAAAGTACTTATGTAAACGCTCGTCCTACGGCTCGGGTTCACATAAACTTTTGAATTCTCCCAACTCACTCTCGTGTTTGCACCAGGCTATATAAACAGTACAGGCGGCCATTTTCTATTTCTTAAATATATATATACATGTATATATATATATATATATATATATATATATATATATATATATATATATATATATATATATATATATATATATATATATATATATATATATATATGTATATATATATATATAATAATTAAGGTAGTCGTTTACAATAGACCACAGAGTGCTCGATACTTTTGAAGGTAGAGCAAGATAGATTTTATTTAATAAAATGAACGTTGCTACTCCGAGTTTCACGCGTTAAGCGATCATCAGGCAACTGAAAAAGTTTCACTTTAGTTTCTGTTTATATTGCGTGGCACGCGTGACATCGCGGCACACGTGACATCACCGCACGCGCGAAATTGCGTGGGATGAGTTCGAGAGATTGGGACTTAAAGTCAAAAGGGAAACCGTTCAGTGTAAATTGGTCTATTTTAAAACGCGCCGCCCCTTACACAAGTGGAGCAAGCCGCTGTGACCTGTGCCTAGAAGAAAAGCTGCTTATTCTGAAAGCTAACAAGGCGAACTTGCTCAACAAACGATCGGAGCTAATTTCAAAGTGCCGGCATGAAAATAAATTTTATGCTAGGAACGTCCGCCGCTTTAGGAACAGAGATGCACATCCGGGAACAATCTCTCGAACTCATCCCACGCAATTTCGCGCGTGCGGTGATGTCACGTGTGCCGCGATGTCACGCGTGCCACGCAATATAAACAGAAACTAAAGTGAAACTTTTTCAGTTGCCTGATGATCGCTTAACGCGTGAAACTCGGAGTAGCAATGTTCATTTTATTAAATAAAATATATATATATATTCTGTAAATGACTTCTAAAACGTCTATTAAGTTAGCTAAAACTACATCATGTTAAGAGCTCATAAACCTTCGAGGTGAGGTTTAATAGGTTACGATTATTAAATTACTGATGTGAGCATGCGCTATGATTTTGTATTATTAGTCCCACTTTTTATATTCTAAGTGACGTGCCATAAATAGCCGTTCTGTTCAACAAATGTTTGCATCTTCATCTTTGTATGAGGACGCTACCAGCGTACCTCACTCAAGATAGTTGAATGCAATGTGTCTGTACACTTGCTACAGAACTGGTATCAGTGTCTGTAAATGTGATACACGGAACTGATGTTTTGTTAAACAGTTCTGTATCACATTTACAGGCACTGATATCAGTTCTGTATCGGGGTAAACAGACATTGGTTAAACCTTAAAGTGCCACTAACCCCCAATTTTTTTTCTCGGGATTCAAATAGCCTTTGTTGAGTATATTAACACCAACATATCTTTTCTGTTATTGAACACTTCTTTCATTTTTTATGCACCTTCAAACTTTCAAAATTTCGCATCTGTTTGTCCCATGGCGGAGCAGTGAGGGGAATGGGTATAGGATGCGTTGACGTAATACCAGGAATTCGTCTTCAAAAATCTATAAAGTGTAGTACACTGGAACTATAATAAAAGAATTAAAATGAAATATATCGCCAAACTGGCTATAAACGTAACCTGGGTACGTTCTTTCCTATTTACTTTACAGTAAAAAAAAATATAGAATTCCTGGTATTACGTCACAAACCCTTCTCGACGCAGTCTTCCAAGTGCTCCGTCGTGTCCGTCATTATCGCCACTTCAATCGATTCTTAAATCAAGAGGATTTTACCAATTTAGTTAATTTATATTGCATTCTTCATCATTTTGATTGGCGATGTTTATTCGTGCAAAAAACATTTTGGGGTTAGTGGCACTTTAATTTCTTTTGAATTTTCCTCATGAATTATTAATGAGTTTTATATATATACATATCTTTTGAAAAATAATATTTTATTTTATATATACTTGACATTTTATGTTAACACAGTGTTCTTTATAATTTTCAGCAAAATACGTTCCAAAAAAATTGGAATAATGATTCCAAATGTAAACCATGCCGCCAGGAATTGTGCGAAGGGCCTCGAAACTTGGTACCGCTTTGCAGTCCACGAGAGGACAATCAATGCCGTTGCAATATTGCAAATACCTACTGGGACGACAATGTTTTGTCGTGCATTGTTTGCCCTAGTTGTTCCAAAGGAGAATATCCCAAGGCCCCTTGCACAGGCGATCCACAGTGCACGAAGTGTCCTGACGTAAGTAAGATAATTTAAAGGAAATTGGCAAGGTAAATTAAGTTTGTCTAATTTGAAAGAACCCGTGAAATATTTTTTTAACTTTTTTGTATCATTTTTTGTTTTTGAGATGTTTCAGTTTGTTTGATATGTAAATGGTCTCCTTCACTCTCCGACGACATAAGCAGAGTGCAGCATTTTCATGCATTACAAAATCATGCACTTATACCTTTATGATTGCTCGAGATTAAATGTCCAGTGTGATGAGGAATTTCACTGGTCACAGTTTCAAATATTTTGTTGAACAAACTTGGAGATATAAGTAACCATAGATAATGGAAGGGGAACTGGATAGGAAACTTAAAACGATGTTACAAAACCGGAAACGATGTTTGCACAACTTGCTATGGTAATGTAACTCAATGTAACTGGTGAAGCTCAATTACTCAGAAAAGAACTCTGAGACCCCAGACAGGGTTCGAACATGCAACCTTCTAATGACCGGTTAGACGCTCTACCCATTGAACCACTGAGGCTCAGATGGAGAGCTATAAGGTTGCAAATTCATAGTCATATGTGCTCTTATAAGTGGTATAGGGTTTACATATGAGATGTTGTTAAAGTGACATGATAAGTTGTACGTATACATGTAGTGCATGCGGTACGTTTGCGAACTTGGTGTAATATGTAACAGACGTTCGGTGAACGTTCGTCAAGCTCAATTACTCAATTTTCTTGTAACTATAAGCAGCTAATGCACCTAACGGGTGGTTCCCATATGGCCAGGATCAACAATTGCTGAAATTAAACAGTATTGTAAAATCACTTAAGTTCAGCAGTGTCTGATGTCTACAACTTTGCAAGTTGTACAAAGATCTTTCCGGTTTCATAAGTTTCCTATCCAGTTCCCCTCCATTATTTATATGTCTGCATGATTACCCAAAAATTAAAGTAATAGATAAAGCATGAGCAGTGATCTGTATCTAATTTACAAGGCGAGTTGCAAGCGAGCCGTAGTAAATCAGATACAGATCGCATGCGAATGCTTTATCGTACCGTTATCAAATGGACACACCTAAATAGCCATGAGTTGGAGCGATTTTAGCGAAGTAAATTGAAGAAAAAGTTTATGTAAATCAGGACGAATCTGTATGCGATATATAGATATTGATTAAATAGTCATTTCTTTTTAATTTTCTTTATGAATTTTTAATGAATTTGATAAGTTAAAATAGATCCAGAAGGTTACGACTTCCAAATCATACAAAACACGTAACTGTAAATATTTTGAGTCGCTTTAAAAACGACCCATTTGGTAAGATCATTGGCGTAGTAATTGTAAAAAACAACGTTGTCTAAGTCGAGAAAATCAAAGCTGAATCAGTTTTTAATAGTATAAGTTTAATATGTAAATCAGGAGATTTTTTTATCAGATATATAACCACGGACATGGTACAGTGGAAGCTCGTTAATACGACCACCATCGGGCCAAAAAAATGTGGTCGTAATAACGAGGTGGTCGCATGGCGGGGTACCACTGTACTGATTTATTTGTGTTTTCCTCATGAATTATAAATGAGTTTTTGAAGTTTATTGATTTAATTTCTATTTTGTAGAATTATTTCTCGGATAAAGAGGAAAACTTCAATTTAACCTGTACGAAATGTACCAGTTGCTTAAAGTACGAGAGCAAATGCTCTTCAATGCAAAATGCAGTATGTGTTGACGTCGTTGAACACGAAAGCACCACTGAAACACCACTAAAAACGACAACGCTGGAACCAGTCATAGGTAATTGATATTGGCGCAAACGTGTTTTTCTTTTATGGTTTCAAACTACAGTTAGTGATAAAACAATTGGGACAATTTGCGTCTGTGATAAATCTTAATATACTTAACAATTCTTTGATAATGAAGTAATTCGTAATCTCTCCTCCTCGCCTATTCAAGGTTGAATAGGAAAATCCAATAAGGGGCCAGTATTAGACCCCGTTTACACGATGCCGGTACAATTTGAAAACGGAACAAAATCATGCCGTTTTGGCCTTGCGTTTACACGGTACCGGCACAAAAATTACATGAAAACGGCACAAAACGAAGACGGGTTCCTTGACGGCATGAAATGAAAACCGAACACTAACCGGTATCGTGTAAACGCCCGCGCCGTAACAGTTTGATGACGGTAATCACGATATATACGACCACAGTAGTCGGGTTAGCAGTATTCACAAAGTCTTCTCTATTCTCATTGGAAGAGAATAGTCACATGCTAATCCGTCATTATATTATACCGGCACCGTGTAAACGCAAGACTTTTTGGCCTGTATTTACACACCGGCATGCATGATTTTGTTCCGTTTTCAAATTGTACCGGCATTGTGTAAACGGTGTCTTAATGTTGTGAATATAGTAAGTAGTCTAACGTTTCGAGCGAAGGCCCTTCGTCAGAAAGAAAGAGCCTCGAAACGTTAGACTACTACGTTCTCTGTTTCGCCTTACTATATTTCGATTGTTGTTTTAACACTGCCTACGCAGCACGCTACTTTTATTACACTATTTAGATTAAAGTTGTGAATAGCGCCCAATTAAATAGAACAGGGAGCCCATGGGATAAGTACTGAACCAAAAAATGTTGCCTTCAATTAAAGTGTCTCAACACTTTTGTCACTGATATAAATAACTGGTATGGTAAATAGAATGATAGTGTATAATCAAACAAAGTAAGGATGGATGGATGGATGGATGGATGGATGGATGGATGGATGGATGGATGGATGGAATGGATGGATGGATGGATGGATGGATGGTTGGTTGGACTCGTTGGAGATCAGTAGCTATGGATAGATGTTTTGCGGGTACAGTATTAGGGACTTTAAGATGCTAGGACGACGACGGAGGTTAAAACGCAAGATAAGTTTTACAATTTAAATAATTCACGGTTAACTAACTATTAAATTTGATATTTTGAAACTAGTCTAATGACTTCCAAAACGCCCCAGTATTGCTAAACTGATTGTAGTGCCTGTACTGAAGTCAATCTCAAGCAACAGTTCTCATCTTTTAGCCGATGACGTCGTCCTGAAGACGTGAAAATGCTCTAAGTGGCGTTGTATAAAGAACAAGGACGGTGTTGAGATTGCTCTGGGACTAAAAATTATTCATTCTCTTTGTTTTGAAAAAAATAATTATTTTGTTTAGAGGACGTCGTCGTTGAGGTTGACGTCGTAGATCTTAAAGTCCCTATTCTCTTCACAATTTCAAATTCACGTATCTTAATTTCTTAGCGAATGACACGACAATAAATAGCGTTTAGTCGTAATTTCTTCGAAGGTTAATTTTTCTTGTTTCTGTAATTAATTTCAGCTCTAAGTTGTGGCTTGGTGAACGTCGAAATTTCAGTTTACTAGTCATGCTACTTAGAGGGTGTTTATATGGAGGCGAGCCAGCACGGGTACCCGGGCTAGCCCGCTTTGCCTTTGCCGAGATCGTGCTTGTGCTATTATTTCTTATATATAGGGTTCTGAAACCTAAAGCCTGGCGCACACGCTACGATTTTAGTCGGTCGATTTTTATCCGCTGCTCAACCGATAAAAAGCGGTTTTTGCCATACAAGTGTGCCAGTTACATGTAAAAGCTCACATCTTTAGCAACTGAAGCCACCATTTTTACGATTATCATATCAAATAACTTCAGGAAGGATAATAAGTGATCAGTGAACGATAAAAATTGGTAATCCACACACACTGCATGGTGCGATATTTTGTCCGATTTTAGTCGGGCAGTATTAAACCACCGAAAATCGGTGGACTAAAATAGCTCTGTAATGATACCGCACATCCAACGATTTTGGTCGTAAGCCCTAAATTTAGTCGGCTGATAAAGATCGGCAGACTAAAATCGTAGCGTGTGCGCCAGGCTTAAAGGACATTGGCAATAAAAATTAAGTTGGTCGAATTTGAAAGAACTCATAAAATTGTAACAGAAGATCTTTGACAACTTTTATGTATCTTTCTTCGTTTTCAAGATATTTCAGTTTGTTTGATATATAAATGAGATGGTCTCTGTCGTCATGAGCAGGGTAAAATATTTTCACATGTAGCAAAACCAGTTATATCTCTAAGTTTGTTCAACGAAATCATTTGAAACTGTGCACATAAAAACGCCTTGTGACGCTGAACATTTCATGTTGAGCAATTCTAGACATGTAAGTGATTTTGCTCTGTATGAAAATACTGTACCCTGCTCATGACGTCAGAGACCATCTTATTTACATATTAAACAAATTGAAATATCTTGAAAATGAAGAAAGATACGAAAATGTTGTAAAAGATCTTCTGTTACAATTTCACATGTTCTTTCAAATAATCCAAACTTAATTTTTATTGCCAATCCCTTTAAAGATTCGCGTTTGCAATCTCTGACTATTCGCAAGGCTTACATCGGGAATATGAAGAAATCCCTACGTATATAGGACTTTCAATTTTGAAGTAAACTAATCGTTGTAACACACGTTCTAACCTAGTCGATGTAACACATCTGACATTGAAATATCTTAAACAATATCTCATAGATGTTAAAATCATTGCGGTATTTTATATAAAATTTCGAGGTAAAGCCCAACAGGTTGATACGGCGGAGTCTAAATATGAGTAACCTTGTCCTGGAAATTGTCAAAATATAAGTGTACATGAACCACCTTCGTACTCTTATATCAATCTGATTCGACTAGCACAAGGTTAACTCTCTTCTGAATCGTATTTGTCATCTTCTGCGTTTATTTGTCGTTGTTGCGGTTTTCAATCTCTCAAAGTTTTAGTATTTTCTGATCATCGAATGAAGATTTCATTCCACCTTGCATAAATTAGTTGTTCTAGCTCTTTTCTTCTGAACAGCAGAACTGTGACGACCGCGCGACATAGGTACTAGTTTATGTAGGGTTTAGCTCCGCCTCTTTATGTCCGCCATTTCTCGTCATGTGTATCATCTTCAAACTCAAACAGTCTCGCCGCCATTTTATGATAGTCACGTGGTACGCTGCAAAGAGCCTTTAATTAAATACATAAATAATTGAAACACTCATGGTAATGGTAAAAAAATTAAATAAATAATTTATTAATATAATATAATAATAATAATAATATAATATAATAATAAATTATTTTAAGTTTTTATCTTTCTTGTTACGCTGAAAATTTTTAGAAAAAAAGCTATCCTTGTTCCCACGGACTCAATCTGGTTAAAATTTTCCTAAGTCGATAGACGTTAGGCGCATGCATGTCCATTACTTCTCGCCATGTTCCAAAGATAAAAAGATAACCGTGTTGTTTTTGCGATGAATACTGAATTATTGGATGTACAGTTTCTGCTAGATGTAATTGTAGTTACCGTATTTCCTTTATTTTGAAAACAAATTAGCTTTTTAAACAGGTTTCTTATGAAGTAAAATCAATATAGAAATACCAGCACTTGCGACGTTTTATGAAGAATAACGTTAATTTATAAATTGAAAACCGATATATTTAAGCATCAGAACAATACCGTATTTCCTCTAATTTAAAATTGCTGAACTTTATTATATTTATTTATTTATTTTGTTTGTTTGTTTGTTTGTTTGTTTGTTTGTTTGTTTGTTTGTTTGTTTGCTTGCTTGCTTGTTTGTTTGTTTGTTTGTTTGTTTGTTTGTTTGTTTGTTTGTTTGTTTGTTTGTTTGTTTGTTTGTTTGTTTGTTTGTTTGTTTGTTTGTTTGCTTGTTTGTTTGTTTGTTTGTTTGTTTGTTTGTTTGTTTGTTTGTTTGTTTGTTTGTTTG